>JBBYHQ010201092.1:0-24577 GCA_038382645.1 Spergularia azorica
AACAAGTTAACGATTCATTTGGTCTAAAATTAGTTCCAAACATGGCTACTCAAAAACTGTTTTCAAAAGGGGGACATTTTAGTGGGGAGTATAATTTTATCATAATTATAATTCTATTAATTTATAATTCAATTTTTGTTTTTTCATCAAAATTTAAAAATTCAACAATTTTAAAAACGTAAAACTGAGTAAAACTTCCCTTGCGGGGCCCAGTTTCTGATACCATTGTCCCTCCATTACCCACGTGCTTCCCAGTCTTGGAGTTTTGCGCGGTGATTGGCAAAGGAAGTGTTGGAACATTTTTAGAGTAAGGTTTGAAATGTTATTATACTAACTATATACAATATTTAATCATGATTAAGTGATTAAATGTGGTAGTTATTTTGGTTCAAAAGGTAACTACCAAATGGTGCCTTGCCATGAGGGGTTACCATGTCTCTATATATAGGGGGTTGAATGTGTAATAATGTGATAAGGAAATACATGAGAAAATAAGAAAATAGAAGTGGGAAACACTTTGTATATAACATGAGAAATGTTGTACATGATCAAGGCTATTAGTCACAAAGTATACGGATTAGATCGTCAAGTGCAGACGCTTCTAATGGGGCTTCATTGTATCCTACAACAATTCGTTAGACCATTTGCACTAATTTATGGGACGAATTTCGCCTAAAGGAAAGTGTTTCGTGCGCGCCTTGAAGCTTAGGTTATAGGTTCCGTTCTTGAATTTATTGTAATGTAATTTGTGTAAATTAGTGTGTAATATTTCTAACATTTGTTATAAAAGTGTTGTTAATAGATAGTAAGACAAACTAGAAAAACTTAAGAGAGAAACAAAAAAAATCAATTGCCAATAGTGTGGTGTCTGGTGTTGTACTGTTGGTCATAAATATAACATAAAAGGACAAATTTATACCCAAAATAGATTGGAATGATTCGTATTAATTATGCTAACCCCAACAGTGTGTAGGAACACAACATTAGAGAGAAAACGGGTGGAAATTAAATGGTGAGGTTTTCATCCGATCCCCACCAATTTTCTCTTTTCCCTCTCCAATGATGCCTAGTGTTGGGGCTAGCATATGTGACTCATATATATGCCCATGTTGTTGGTACTATATATTATTTCTCCAACAGTTGTTGTTGAAAAGTCAGCCCTAGACAAAGAAAGCAATTCGGGCACAGAACACAAATTTGGAAAATGTGGCATAGTCCAAAAGAATGAATCACATGAAAGCTTAGCTTGTGGAGTTAATGAAATAGAGAAAGGTTGAGGAAGATGTACGTGACGATTAAAAAAACGCTTTTCTATAATATCGGTAGACTATTTGGTTACTGCGACGAGAAACTACTGCTTCTTCCACACAAGAATATATATGTACAAAAAAAACTACAACTATTTTATGTATTTTTGTTGAACACTATTATACGGTTTACCTCACGTTCAACCATCTTATTTTGGGGTCGTTTGGATTGTGGGATAATAACAGAGGGATAAGATGTGGGATTAGGGAGGGATTAGCTGGTGAGATTTCATAATTTTATCACATCCCTTATTTGGTATGTGAAGGGATGCATGAGATGTTTGGGAATTCTATTTTTTAGTTGTTTTTGACAATATTGTCCTCCATAGATAAATGGTCTATTTCTCATTTAAGTAAGGGCAAATATGTTATTTTAGTCATTTTTTATCCCAACTTCTAATATCTGCCCCCCAGGTATTAGATTATGGGGATAACATATCCCACTTAGCCTTATCCCACCTACTATCCTATTTACCAAACATGGGAAATTAGGCCATAGGAATAATTAATCTCATCCCACCTCCTTATCCCTCCAAACAAACGACCCCATGTCTTTTGTTGAACATTTGACTTTGTCTTCTACACGAGACTGTTGTTACCTGAATTCTATGGCTCAAACAGCAAGCTAAGTGAAGTTGCATGTAAGCATATATCGCAAGCAAACTACAATTGTGCTGTCATAGATATGTGGTGTTAAAACTTAAAAAGGTTTTCTTAGCATTGGAAGACTATTCGTCTGCCTAGTAGTTGAAAATTATCGTGAAAAGTTGTCTCTGCCAAGTCATGACTTGTTGCAAACATAGACTTGACTCACTTGAGATGGCTCAATCACCTCAATGAGAACTATATCATGCATGTATAAAGTTTAAAGAACATATAATAAAATAATAACAATTATCGTATAATTCCACATCTCATAAGTTTAAATTATGAATACTTGAATAGATATTATAAGTTCAATATATAATATAAGAGAACTGTTCACTAAGCTAGTACTCAAGTTGCTTCACAGATTAAACCATGAAATTGTTCAAAGTAAGATTACTCAAGTTGTTGTCATGGTTTCTCATTTTGCTTCATGGAATCGGTGAGGCCGCAGCCATTGATCGTCCCAACTCAGGTAGATACGATCACATTCATCAAATCTACATACATACATACATACATATGCTCGTGTTTGCTTTCTCCGATCTCTCCTATGAGTATATCATTTGAAACCGATAAGAGGATAGAAAAGAAATATTCTAGGATTAGGATTATATAAGATCCTCTATTAGTGTTCATCTTGTCTTGTTGTGTGCATACTTGTTGCGCTAACTTCCTCTAAATATGGAGTATATTTCAGGGCACATCACCATCGATTGTGGTAGTAATGTGGCAGATACAAGTTCCGGAACGGAAACAGACGCAGCATTCATAGACACAGGAATCAACTCGCTCATATCTCCTCAGTATGACGAAGATTTCGGTGGTATTGAAACAATAACATTGAAGACAGTCCGAAGCTTTCCCGGGGCCGCGGGCGACCGGAATTGTTACACCCTAAAACCATCCGGCGGAAGAAATATCAATTATTTGATCAGGGCGACATTTCTGTATGGGAACTATGACGGGAAGAACAACATACCACTTTTTAAAATTTATATCGGAGTTAACTTTTGGTCCCAAGTTTATATTCCAAACACCAATTACAAGGTTTTTAAAGAGATTATTTACAAACCTCCCGGAGACAACATTTACGTATGTCTAGAGAATATTGGCCAAGGCACACCTTTCATATCCGAACTTGTGTTGAGCCCGTTAAATTCTACTTCACCGATATACGATACCGATCCCGTCTATCCGCTTTTCACCTGCTTACGCTACTTCACCGGCTCTATTTCGGTGTCCCTTCAAGATGATTATGACTACGAAAGGTATGTATGTGCGCTTTAACAAAGTGCGGGTTCGTCTTTGTTTTTCACATTTCATTATTGTTACGTACGTGTATGTAATCTTAATTATATTGGTACGGGGGTGTATGTTTATCGTATATATATATATATGTAGTGTTCAGGGTGACTTCTTCGATCGATATTGGACTATACTTCCGTCTGCCTTTTCTAGTAGTTGGCAAGTTTACAACTCGAGCACGACGATCGAAATTCGAGGAAATGATGCGTACAAAATACCCTTAGGTTTCTACAAGAAAGGAGCCAGACCACTGCCAGGTAACACGTACATCGAATTTGGCACTCAACCATATCTAGAAACACAAGATTATTACATGTATTGGCACTTTACTGAGACACAGAAGCTGAGTGGAAATGAGGTCAGAGAATTCAACATTACCATGAATGGCAACCTCCAAATCGGACCCATCAGACCCAAATATCTTGAGCCACTCACTGTAGCTTCTGGTCCAGTTAGCCTTGCACCTGGGGATACCAAAGTTTGGTTTAATATCTCTCAGACCAACGTCTCAACCCTTCCTCCTTTTCTCAATGCGGTCGAGATCTACCGGGTGGTTCCGCTTCCTCTACAACCAACCAACCAAGGCGATGGTAAGTTCACCTCGCTCACACACTAATATGATAGTAAAATTAATTGTGTTGGTAGTAAAATTTCACTAGAGTAGTAAAATTAAAGTCGATATATAGTAGACGTACAATTTTGATTGTCTACACATTATACCTCTAAGATGTGGCATATTCATATAAGTAATGTCACAATATTTAATACTTGATGTAACTTGTTTGCTTTCTTTCTAGTGGATGCAATTGTAGATGCCAAATCAAAGTATAGACTACAGGACACAGGTTGGCAAGGAGATCCATGTCTTCCAGTTACCCCTTGGGATGGTTTGAATTGCACTACCGACGATACTGGCATCACAAGAGTAACTTCTTTGTGAGTTCACTACTTCATTCTTCCAACCTAATTCGTAGTTGAAAATTCTAAATAATTAATGAGCCGCATGATTACCTCCCCTACTACGAGCATGATAAAAAAACACAAGATTGTTGTCACCAAATGATTTTGGTGATCTATAACATGAAATTTTCATGTTGACAACACTTACATTCGACTTGTTGATCATCAAAAGGATATCTGCTTACGTAGAACACGTTCATCTTAGAGTTTGTACGTGTTTCGTGTTGCCCCTTTCTTAAGCTATAACACTCTGTTGATGTCTGACATTATTAATGCAGGGATTTAGCTTCAAAGGGTTTAACAGGAGAAATATTGCCTTCATTGTCGTCGCTCTCATCATTAATTTACTTGTGAGTATTCATCCTTACGTTACATTCTTAGAGTTTACTTATGATAGATGATCATGCTTACGAGTTACGACTAACCTGCTGTTTGCTCAGGAACCTATCTCACAATGCTCTCACTGGCACAATACCTGAATTTTTAGCTGACTTAACGTCATTGCGAACCCTGTAAGTCAGTGTATAACCTTGTTTCCCATGTTCAGTCTTCTGTTTAAATTTTCACATGATTAACGATGGTCAAATGTTGGATTGATGTTATTTCCAGTGATTTGACAGGAAATGCGCTCAATGGTGTGGTTCCTAAGGCTCTGTCGGACAAAGTAAAGAGCGGCTACCTATCATTGAGGTTTTCATTTTTTTCCCTTTTTCCTTTCGAGTCTTCAATGTTGTTGTTGATGCTGTATTGTGGATTGTGTCTCAAGAATCACTAGTATTCATTATAAACATCATCACTCTGCCTTAAGTGGTGCATTTGCGACATAACATTATTATATAGTGAGACTGATATTCGTCATAAATCCTTATTATTCTCATTGCTTGTAATGTTGTAGCTTAAAGGACAATCCAGGCCTTTGCTCTTCAGACTCATGTTCAGAGACGGATAACAGGCACAAGAATTTGGTTATTCTGGCGGCTTTTGCTTCGCTTCTAGTGGTTTTGATTGGCGTAGCTCTGTTATTTGTATATAAATGGAAGGCAAAAGCAGGTGTATATAAATATCTTCACTGTTTGCATTTCTGTTGCTTGTTTCTAAAGGCCGAACTGTGAAACTTTGTGCTTTTAATCTTAAAAACCTAACACACGTTTAAGTATATAACTATGAGAATATAACATATTAACATTAGAAGTATGTTTACCTATGAAGCTCTTGCTATAAAGACTCAAAGAGATGCTGGAATGAAGTCAAAAAATCGACGATTTACATACCCTGAGATTGTCAGCATAACGAAGAATTTCCAGACATTGATTGGAAAAGGAGGGTTTGGAAATGTATATCACGGCTACCTGACTGATGCTAGTGAAGTTGCAGTCAAGATCCTGAATAAATCAACAGCAGCACTAACTCGCGAGTTGTTCCAGGCCGAGGTTGTGTGCTGAATCCAATTCATACTATTGAACAAGCTAAGACATGCACTAGTTTTGGAAAATGACATTGCATAGATTTTTTTACTTGAATTTCCTGATAACCACAGGCTGAGCTCTTGATGAGAGTACACCACAGGAATCTGGTTACTCTTGTTGGTTACTGTGATGAGCGCGACACTATGGCACTTGTCTGTGAATTCATGACTTATGGTGATTTACAGAAGCATTTATCAGGTAACAAGCTAGGCTAATTGTACTTACCACATTCCATATGTTCGACATTTTAATAAGAGAATTGAACATTTACCCTCTGTGGCTACTGAGAAACAAATGAAATTACTCAGGGGCAGAGTCAGATATCGCGAGCTGGAAGGAAAGACTACAGATTGCAGTAGATGCCGCACAAGGTGACTTTAAAAACGAATGTTCAGTAATTAATTTTCCACTGTCATCAAAGTTTTTTGCTCACTTTCATGTTACCTTACGACATGAAATTTTAAGACTAAGCGTTTGCTGTTGATACGTTGTTGGTACTAAATCGACTACTAATTGGTTATTGCAGGTTTGGACTACTTGCACAGTGGATGTAAACCAGCCATTATTCATAGGGACATGAAACCGGCAAATATCCTTTTGGATGCTAAAATGCAAGCAAAGATAGCTGATTTTGGGATGTCAAGGATCTTTGCATCCGAAAGTGCAACTCATATTTCAACTAGTAATGTGGCTGGCACACCAGGATATGTTGATCCTGAGTGAGTCTAATGATCAATGAAGCTTCAATAACAATTTAGAGAAAACATTCGTAATGCTTATCAAATTTTTTTGGGTGCAGATACCATGTCACATATAGGCTGAACGAGAAGAGTGATGTTTACAGTTTCGGAGTAATCTTGCTAGAGTTGATCACTGGGAGAAGAGCAATCACTATGGCCGAGGAAAATGTTCACATAACTAACTGGGTCTCACCACTGCTCGAAAGAGGGGAGATTGACAAAATTGTTGATGCTAGATTCCGCGGAGATTTCAACATCAACTCTGCATGGAAAGCCCTTGAGATAGCCATGTCCTGTGTACCTCCAGCAGTAATCCAAAGACCAAACATGGGGCAAGTGTTGGCTGAACTTAAGGAATGTCTGGCACTTGAAATGTCTCATGACGCGCCCAAGGAAACGGCTTACCATCAGGAGCCGCCTCACCCTCCTTTGAGCCAGACCTTGGATGCCATTTATGTTGATTCTGAGGTGTTTAGTGGCCCAACCGCAAGGTAGTATTCGGATTCAGGGTCCTTAATGAGTTCAAAGTCCTCACATATCGGATCGGTCTATAAGCGCACTAATCTGATGAACGACAATTCGACAACATTAGTGATTTATTGTTCTCCATCTAGCATTCTTACAAAATAATGCAGAAATTAGACTGACATTTCTCACATTTGCTCTAAAGTGTGAATGTATGATAAGAATGCTGTACGAATCTAGTTATACGCTCGGCTTAAGGGGACTTGGACGTAAATTACGTCGATTATTTATGAGGTTATGTGCTCATTTTATAAGAAAGGTTCAGGGTTTATCATGATTTATATACAGTAGGCTGATCTAAATTAAAAGTGTTCTGAACGATGAACACGGTTAAAATTGAAAGCAAAAAAGTTCCGATGCCGGGAATCGAACCCGGGTCTCCTGGGTGAAAGCCAGATATCCTAACCGCTGGACGACATCGGACTTGTTTGATAAAATACTTAACTTTATTTACTTAAATAGTATAAAATTAGGTTATTTCTGTGCTCAGATCTTGTGGCAGATTATTGACCACGTTTATACAGTGAGTTGGTATTCTTTTTAGTAAGTCTGTAGACTATAATTATGTAACCAAGAATGTTACGGAGTATTAATTATCACAGAGATTATACGGGAAAAGTCGGGGATCGGATTGGATTTCTTACTTGTTGGTTTGAGCGTCAATAGACCTTGATGAGTATCATTCTTAATTTCTTATCCAAAAGAATCACATGGGTTAGTTTTTGATGTAGGTTTCCAAACCTTCTCCACGTCAAAATACAAGATCGAAACTACTTTTACACAGTCAAGCCAAATAACCAAACGTGAAATGTGAACAATTTGAAAGAACAGAGACATGCGGTATCACCCATTTACTACGTACGTACTCGATAGTACTAAGAGTCTAAGAATCAGATCTAAAACCCTCATTTTTTTGGGTCTCATAATCAGATCTAAGGACAGTTTGACATGCATGCTGCATAAATCTAGGTCGTTCTGATTTCTGAAATAGCAGGTGAATGACGACTTACAGTTAGAAGGTGTGAGATTGTGACAAGGACAACATTAAGTAGATGCACATGCAAATATACACATTTTTGCTGTAGAGCTGACTCTGACTCTCCTCCTTTCCTTCCTCTTTCGCTGTTTGCCCAAACTGTCATAACAACCTACTTTGCCAAATGTCCAACAACTTGCCCTTTTTGCAGTCACGATAAATAATTGGCTTCATTACTCTAAATAGTCACCCCAATAACTTCTTCTTGTTGATCAAAAAATAAGTTCTTGTTGATCACTACCATAATGGCACAAGATATTAGGCGTTGTGGTAATGTTGTTGCGAGCCTATGAAACTGTTAGGCGTATGTAGTTTTGATTTTGTTAGTTGTTGAGACTTTAAGAGAGTGTGGATCGATAATGGAAATCTCAAGACTCCATTTATGTCGATCTTGGATACTCGCGTTTTAATTTGTGATGTGTGATCAATTGTTGGAAATATTTCCGTTTGTGAAGAAAACAAATGATTTGCGGTTTAGGAAAGATTACTCAAGGTTTGAGTACATCGTGCATTATTACATATGAGAAAATCTTCTCTTAATTAAGAACTAAATTTGGAATGAAGTCTCGTAAGAGTTCGTTAATGTAGTAAATGAAATTTGGAGTCTATGCATGCGCTCCGTACCAATAGATGCTCTAATTTATGTCGCAAACTCACAACTAAATTGAGTATGTAGATGATGTAATGACATATTCTACTAACTAACGAGACTAGCTAGGACTCTTATCTTAGTGATTGTAAACATTCATATCAGGCTCCTTCAAAAATTTGAGTATTAATGCCGTAATTTATCAAGTAACCCGTTTTACATCACGAGCATGCATTTCCTTAATGCCAATGACTCAAACCAAAAATAATACTAATAGAACGAAACGATTAATAATGTCTACGTACAACAATTATGAAAAATTTAAAGCTAGAAATCAAATTAAAAGCTATGAATGCTCGAGTTCAACTAAAAATGTTGGCTCCTCTCTCCCTCCATTAAATGCACTTTCTCACCATACTTACAATAAATGTGACCATAAAATTCATAATAAAAGCCTTAGTTAGGTCCTAAAAACAAGAACAACGTAAAACTTACGCAGCGCAAATCAAAATGAGTACCAAAATATATGAAATCGCGTTATTGGGTGTTATAGCACTAGTAGCAGTAGTAGTTTGTAATGGTCAAGACTCATCAGCATTGTTTCCTGCAATTATCACATTTGGAGACTCTGCTGTGGATGTTGGCAACAATGACTATATTGCCACTATTTTTAAGGCTGATTACCCTCCTTATGGTCGTGATTTTGCTAACCACAAGGCCACTGGCAGGTTCTGTAATGGCAAATTAGCCACTGATATCACTGGTTATTAATTCTACTCTTTTTTACCTTCTATATATATTTGTACGACCCGTACATTTTATGTTACAATTGGGACTCTTGTTTAGAGTCTATTATTTTTATGTGTCTAACATATAGTTACTCATTTATAGTATACGTGCGTATATTTGTACTTTCGATTTGTTATCATCGATTTCTCTCATTTCTCGCTAGAAAAGTTCAGATCATGTGCATGCTAACTTGCTAAGTGAAGTCTAAAAAGAATAAAGTTTAATCAAGCATTCGTTGATCACTTGAAATTCTCTCATATCATACTCCATTATTAGTTAAAATTGATAGTATACACTTTTTCTTTTTAGTTTCGAATTTATTACTCCATCATTTCGGGACTAAGCATTTGTGTTTTTGTAATTTCTTAGATCCGTCGTATACTACTAACGAACACAGAAGCAATAAAAAGCTCTTTCCTCACTTTCCCTTTCTTTTTGAATGGTCTTTCTATCTTTATGATTTACACTTAAGAGTCTTAGACATAGTATGAGCTAGCATGACTATTCTTAGCTTAACCAATAACTAATTGTATGGTCACTATATACTACCTAATGATCACTACATATGATATGTTTCTCTTATAAACTTGTTAAATTTGTGCTAAATGAGCTGTTATAATACTGTTTTTTTTTTTTTTTTTTTTTTTTTTTTTTCATAATTCTTCTTTTCACTTTCTCTGCCACTTCATTAAATTTATTTTTTTTCAAGAAATGCTAACATGCAATTTTAAACATCTTAATTTTGCAGCTGATACCTTGGGCTTCACAACATACCCAGCAGCATATCTAAGCCCACAGGCCTCTGGAAAGAACCTTCTTATTGGAGCCAATTTTGGCTCTGCTGGATCAGGCTATGATGAGAAAACAGCAATTCTCAGTGTAAGATGAAATTCTACAATTATATTTCCTTAATTTCATTATTTATTACCAAAATTATAAACTTGTTTTGCTAGTATAGTACGTCCAAAAGCATAGGCTAGTTTAGTTGGCAAAATCGTGTTACAAACAAAACAAAACAAATCATATCAATAATTATTTGCTCGTTGTTGTAACTTAAACTTGTCAATTCCATCAATGTAGTTGGACATCTTTTTCATAATCACTAAAGCTAGTGATTATTTTTGTACCGTTTTTATGAACAAAGTGATTGCGAATGGGTATTGTCTAAAATTGATTAATGTTGTCCTTTTATGGTTGCATAGCGACCTACCTATAATAGATGATCGTGCTAATGATCATCATACGCAGAATTTTGGTAAATTGAGTCTTTTTTTCTTAATCAATCACTTGTTAATGCAGCATGCAATATCATTGTCACAACAAATGGCATATTACAAGGAGTATCAGGGTAAGTTAGCAAAGGTGGCAGGAAGTAGCAAGGCAAAATCAATCATCCAGGGTGCTTTGTACATTGCTGGTTTTGGCAGCAGTGACTTTGTACAAAATTACTATGTTAACCCTTTTCTCAACAAAGTATATACCCCTGATCAATACTCTTCTTACCTTGTTGGTATTTTCTCCAACTTTATAAAGGTAAAAACTCGCTTTTTCCGTTTTTTTTCCTGTTAGTCGACCTCAAATGATTCTGTCGGTGCGTGAAACCGAGATGAGTTTTTAAAGAAAGATAACTAGTTCTGATTAATATTTTCCTGCAGGACTTGTATGGTTCAGGAGCAAGAAAGATAGGAGTAACATCACTACCTCCATTAGGTTGCTTACCAGCAACAAAAACCCTGTTTGGATTTCACCAAAGTGGTTGTGTTTCACGGATCAACTCGGATGCTCAAGGCTTCAATAAGAAGCTCAATGCAGCCGCGACACAGCTGTCTAAGCAGCTCCATGGCCTTAACCTTGTTGTTTTTGACATTTACCAACCACTCTATGATCTAATCCAATCGCCTTCAAAATCTGGTAAGGCTGAGTAACTTTAAAGTATTTTAATTTGATTAGTGTGTATACAGACACTTTCTTAGACTGAACTTGATAAAATGTGTGCAGGATTTGCTGAGGCAGGAAGGGGATGCTGTGGAACAGGAACTATAGAAACTACATCATTCCTGTGCAATCCAAAGTCTTTTGGAACCTGCACCAATGCCACACAGTATGTTTTCTGGGACAGTGTTCATCCCTCTGAAGCCGCAAATCAGGTTCTGGCTGATGCCCTCATCACTGCAGGAGTAGGGCTCATTGGTTAATCTTGTTGGTTATCTTCAGAATTTCTGATATATACACCATATTAAAAAAAAGTCAGACTTCTTAAAGTTTCACAGTTTTTCTTGTACCAAAGAGATAATTACTGAGTTAAATACAGTTCAACATGTATTGTGATCTTTGTGTTGTAATGTCACTTCTGGCGAATGATGTATCAAGTAAAGATGTTGTCTGCAGGTTTATTTTCTTAAACAGAAGTACCAAATCTGCCTTCTGATTCAACCTTTACCTCGTTTTTCGATGAGCATCTGTTCTCAGATGTTACATTCTCTGTAGGTTATGACACTGGAAGTATAATAACAGAACTGCAGTATATACATATAAGTTGTTGCCTGTCCTTTCTGTGTGGTTGTTAAAGTAATCAAACTCCAATCACTTCATAAATCTTCGAAGACAAAACATCGCGAAAATTTACAGCAAACCCATGTAATTATCATCAGACATCAAAGTCATCATGTATTCATGTCCAAGAACTTTCACCACTGCAAACCAATTAGATTTTGTTCAATCTTTGTTATGTTACACAAGACTGGTTCAGTATATCCTCAACATAAAATAAGTGAAGATATAATGTGAACCATGCTACAGCTAAACCCTGTATACAAAAGAAGGCCAAATTTCAGAACAGCATAAATCTGTTAATTTAGTCTTATCCTGCACTATATAATCGATGCAGATTTCTTATGCATCCTAGGTAATGATCTCGAGTCTCTTAAAACTTCAGCATATTTGACCAAATTGGACTTCTGGCCATCCTCAGGGTCTTGTTCAGGCCTGTAATCTAAGGGAGAACTACCAATGCTTTCGCTTCCCAACACAAACCTTACACTTCCATGTGACGACCTAGAATCGCTCATCCTATTGGCATTTTCAATGTCCTTTGGTTCTTCTTCATCCAACCGTGACAGTGGTTGATATTCCAATGAAGAATTATTGGAGTTCTGTGAAGACGATGCCAACTTCGGACTTTCAGTTTCTCCATCGTAGCATGAATTACCATGTGGAGACTCTGATGACCATCTCTTCCCAATATCATCCACTGAGTATGATCGATATATGGGTGAGACTCGGCCACTCTGATTATGGTGGTGACTATGTTTTCCTGTTATTAGCCTCCTTAGCCTGGCAAAAATCTTGAGTTTCTTATGGTGGTGTTTGTGAGCAGCACCATGGCGAGGTGAGTCCTCATGATCTGTGCTGTCTGTAAGATAAGAAGGGTGTGAAGAAGGCCAGTTCTCGAAATCAAAATCAACAACACTCGACTCTTTGTGTTCTCCATCTTCCGTATTAGCATACTCAAGAATCAGCTGCTTTGCTTTCTTCTCTGAGGTTGGACTCAAACACTTGCTCAAATCCCTAGCAACAGTTTTACCTGGTGGTGGCTGGTAGTTCCTCAACTCGTACCTTAAACACGCATTTATCCAACGCAGATAGACTAGTTCTTCTGCATCAGCACACCTATCTGCTTGAAGTCCCTCAATTTCTTTTGTCAAATTGTCATTTTGCTCCCTCAAATGAATCATTTCTCTATTTAGCTCCTCTTTCTGCATTATCAGGTAAGTCCCAAAATTAAACCGAAAACTCTAAACAATTTCTGATAGTAAGGGAAAGGAGTAAAGGATGAGCAAATAGACAAGATTACCTCTGGATCTTCTAGCAAAGAATTTGCAAGAAATTGCGTAGACTCCAACCTCCGCGCCAATTCAGCATTCTCTTGCTGCAAACTGTCGTTAGACTTCCTCAATTCCGCGGCTTCAATCTCCAATTCAGCCATTCTATGCAGCTCAGAGTGAACATCTGAATCACTTGTGCAAGCTTCATGGTCTTGATCTCTTAACCTTGTCACTCTTTGTGCAAGGTCAAATATCTGCTCTTTGTTCTGTTGGGCTTCATGCCTAATCTTCTTCTTCAAGAGTTTGATTTTCGCCTTTGCATCTTCAAGCTCAGATACAACCTTTGAGTAATCTGCAACCTGTGCAGTTAATCTCTTGTTTTCTGCCTGCAAAGTCTCGACTTTCACTGAGTAAAGCTTAGCCTCTATGTTATTTACTCTCAGCCTGTTCTGCAGCTCCATCATTGCCCTTTCCTGCTCCTTTAGGCCGTAATACTCGATCAACTGAACCTCGAGTTTTCTCTCCCTTTCGCGGAGGAACCTCACCCTTCTCTTCAGGCTTTCAATCTCATGTTCATAGTCATCCTTCTCTACACTGTATACCGTCTTAGGTAATTCCTTGTCTCTCATAAATGCATCAACATCTGACTTTGAAACAGTTGATACATTCAGCTCTTTAACAAGCTGATCAAATTCTGGTAACAAGAACCCATCTTTATCTCCACTATATCTACCACTAGGAGATGCTTGTGCTGATAAACTATCAGCACGGACCCGAATGCATGGTTTCTCCTATGAATGAAGATGAAAAATCCATCAGTTGAGAGACAGTTGAAGAAGTTTTGCTCTATTTCGACACGATTTTGAGTGATTCATCCAAAATCATAGGTTTATGCACTAGACAGCATCCTGACATGACTGATTATCACTTTAACAGCATACTAATTCTATACAGCATCATTTATCAGTCAAAACTATACAACAAGGTTAAAGACATCAAAATCTGAATAATTCGTGGTCAAATGGCTAGCATAGGTATTATAAAGATATGTTTCCTCTGAAAAACTGATGAGTTTTATGAAATGTTGCTATATCAAGCAAAAACCTAAACAACTACAATAACCACGCCATAGTCTTAAACTGATTTGGGGTCGGCTAACATGAATCGTCGTCATCTACTGAACATTAGAAATTAGAAGAAAGCAAACATTTCCAATATTAATCAAGATTAAGTCAAACTTACATATGAATCAACTGAATTCAACTCAGGCTGAAGATCATCCTTAATCCTTAACTTCCCTCCATAATCAACTTTCTTCCTAGAGTCTACATCAAAACCATGACAATAAACATAACTAATCATAATTAAAAAATTTCAATAATAATAATATAATAATAATCCATATAAACTCTTTCACTAAGAAATAAGGTCAGTCCAAACCTGAATTTGAAGGAGGGGGAGATGGAGGAGGATCAGGAGGCCTAATACGCTTGTTTCGAATTCGAGTATAGAGAAAACCAGCAAAAGATATAGCCAAAGCCACCCCAAATTTCAGCAAGAGTGGCCTTACATCTCTTTTTTCCTTTGTCATCATCATCATTTTTACAATAACTTTTACCAAATTTTCCTAATTTATAAGCTTTCTAACCATAAATTTCAGCTTGTGTTAGAAGAAAAGAAGAAGAATGGGTAGAAAAACAGGGGAAGAAACAGAGATCATGGGTCTTCTTCATCATCATCCTCCATTTATAACCTACATAAACACAAACAATATAATCAAAACACTAAATTTATTTGAATTAAGACCATATATTATAAAAGCCTAAATCAAATTATGATCATAACCATTAATTAAATTATGGTTGTTTGATTGATCAAAATCATAAATTTTGGCTAATCATGATGTAATCATAATAATTGCTATAAAAAACAAGTTTGAGAGAAACCCAGCTAGGAAAACACAAACATAGCTTGAAACACAAGCAAATTTCTTAAACAAAATTTGATCAACTCTACAACACCAATTATCAAATTTTCCTCACAGAATAACTTTTTTAAAAAAATTACATAATAATAATTAAAAGAAAAACACAAGTCATTTTTAAAATTTAAATGATATGATATAATTAAGCAAGGTTTTACCTTTTTTGCAAAGACACAGCTTCAAAAATGATCGAACTTTAAAGCTAAAATAGCAAATTTAAGCGAGATTTTGAATACCCTTTTGAGAATTTAGGTGTAAAAAAAAGAGGGTAATTTTTTGAAGATCATAAAGAATAATAATGAGGAGGGAAATTAAGTAGGGAAAGGTGATATGATACCTTGAGAAAAAAGAAGAAATGAAAAGCTGTAGAATAATAAGAAGAATGGCCATGAATGAGCACATTAGTAAACGTATGAGCGTTGCACTCGTGTTTCTGATTCTATAATCTTTATGTCTCTATCATTGGCCATTGGCTTCTTAATCAAGTTTTTCAAATTTATTACGTACTTACCTAAATCTTTGCTTCTCTGCTTATAATCTCATTTGTCTTATATATTTTATCGAGGTTGATGCCGTGATGAGTTAAATCAAATGGTATGCGATTTGATTTTGTTAAAGAGTCTCGTGTTTCAATTTATCGAACGTAGACGGTGGAAGAGCGGGGAGAGACAATTATAAGATGTGATATTCATGTCGAATCTAAGTGTATTCGGAGTTGGATCTGGCTTCGATAATGGATTGAGCTACCAAAAAGTGAGAAAAATAGTTTGTCTTATTATTGAGCAAAAGTATTGGTGGACTTTTTGTATTCTTTTTTTCCTGTTATTATCATGCTTGTCTATGTTTGGAGGTCAGGAATATGCTTAACGAACACCATTGATTAGTGATTAGAAGTAGCAAAAAGGCGGCAAATGAAGTTTGGGTGTGTAAGGTACAAGATGAGAATTTGATGCTTATTCCAAGTTGGAAACATTAAGCAAAATCGGATTCGACAAATAATTTAATCAAACATGTGGCATAAGAAGAAGAGAAGAAATTGTGTAATTTATCTGAATCAAAAGTTTAAGCGAATGGTCGAATGTCCAATTAAGATTAATTTTATGTATTACTACTACGAAAAGTCCACTTTAGTCGAAAAAAATTCAGTTGAAAAGAGCAGAAAGCGAGAACTACTATTACCATTGATTAAGTTATAACATTGTTCATATTAATGGATGGAGTCACCCTAATGATGCCAATTTATTTAAGTAATCTATTAATCATGTCCATTGATTTGTGATTAGAGATACTTCAGATTTACTGAAATGGTCACTTACACATGGACTTGAATACGTCTCATGTGCATGCCACCTAATTGTAACAGATCAGATCAATGGATTTGTAACATTTGTTATAATAACTTTTTGTCCAACAAGGGAATTGAATACACCAACAAGATCCATTCTTTACCTCAAAAAATAAAAAGATCCATTCTTGGGACATTTGCGATGATTTTGTGAAAACATAATTCCATTTGCGATGATTATGTGGCAATTTAGTCTGAAGCCTTTGATCAATTGTGCAATCAACCCCATGTTTATTGGGAGCGAATCAACCCCATACCTTCAATAAGGCGTGCAATTACGCCATAAATAGTTTACCGGGAAAAGTAAGAATCGTTGGTTATTTTTATGCCAAAACTAGCTAGTGCTAGAGTTTGCCAAAACATGTACACGTTGTAAAAGTATATATCTCATCCGAAAGATGAGTTATGTTGATCCTGATTGTAGAAATATATATCTCATCCGAAATCATGAACCCGTAGTAAATACATGAAATGTTTATTTGCATGTTACTCCTGTAAACCTATAATGCTTACCCTCAAAAAAAAAAAAAAATATAAATCTATAATGCTTGCATCGAGTTGACCAAATTATTATTTGAACTATTTGTAAAGAAAATTGTGCCCTCTTTGTCTCTTGATCATACAAGAAGCTTTATTCTACGCTAGCTTGAATTATAGATGGCAAACCAGGGCTGCTTATGACTCTATAATGCGGAAATCCTGCATTTTCCAGCAAAATTTTGCATTGCATCTCTGTCCTTTCCTTTCCTCCGCCACTATGCGCGATCATCAACAAGTCTGATGCGTCAACTACATCATCTATAGGTCCTTCCCCTTCTTGTTGAACAAGCTGTTCAGATATTATGATCTTTCCTGTCTTCTCCGGTATGGCTTTTCGACAATTCTTCAAAATCTTCACACAATTCTCGTCGTCCCAATCATGAAGAATCGACTGCATTACGAGCAAGTACGTTGTTAGTGCAGAAAATGTACGTGTGATCGAATTTGTGCTAATTAGCTTAATTACGTACCTTCAAGATGACGATATCAGCACTAGGTATGGCCGTAAACATATCCCCTACAACATGAGTAACACCATCAAGTTTTGGTGCTATGGCAATAACATATGGCAGATCAAAGTTTATGGCTTTGATATGAGGGTGTGCCTTCACAATCTCACTCGCTGTTGTCCCGGTTCCGCCACCTACATCCACGACAGACCGAGCTGATGCAAAGACATCTTTATACTCTCTCGCGATAGCACTGAACACAATCTTGGCTGTACATGCCAATCCGTCATGGAACACCCTGTTAACTTCTTCATCTTCTGTTAGAAGCTCCCAAATAGAGCGATTATGCGCCTTCTCGAATGCTACCCCTCCCTCTTTGATTGTAGGACTGAGGTGGTGAAGAGGAGCCAACAATTTTGGATGATTTAGCATCAGAACTACTGGAGCATAGCTGGCATTGTTGGCACCCTGCAGGAGTAGTCTAAAGACCGGTGTCAAGTCATACAGAATTTCATATTCATTTGATTGATTCTGTTTAGGACTTGCTGAGGCGAAGATCTCTCTACGAGCTAACACCTGCATGACACGCTACAGGCACCTGAGATTGAGGGGGTTGGAGCCCAATTGGGAGGCTATTTCGTTTAAGCTCATTGGACGGCCATGCGAGTGAATGATATCTGCAATGCCGAGCTCCACTGCGCATTTAAGCGCCATGGAATCTGTGAAACCATAGGCAATTCTGAGCAATGTTGCTAGAGTTTCATATCCTCCAGGTTTCTGTTCTTCAGACATTTTCTCTGTTTTTTCAGAGAAGTATAAGCAAATGTTAGCACTCCACTCTCTGTATACCTATTTATGCATCCGATTTAACTCAGGATATAACAAAATTTATGTTGATACAACAGTTTTTCATCAAGATTTGAAGTTACTAAATGCCACATTAAATACTAGATAACTTAAATTAGAAGTTATAAGTTGTAACATTAATCATAAACTTGTGTTGCACTGGGGTTACATCAATTTATTCAAATTCATTTCAGTCTTTGATCTAGGCATTTTTCCATAAAAACGGCAATCAAACAAAAATAGATCAGTTATAATCTCACCTTCACAATTCTGGAAAAGCTGTAGTTTAGTTCAATGCTGATGTTGCACCAGCAAAGGGCTCCGAAGATGCAACATGGATCGGATGACCGATTGAACGAGCCTGTCAACATACTGGATAACGTAAATACTTATACTACCGTCAGTCCGTCACCTTCCACAGCACCTTGACATCAGTAAGACAGTAGACCACAGCGTAACAAAATCGTTCTCTTTTTCTCAGAAAAGTATCAACAGGCAGCAGAGTTGGTGGTGATAACGAACGAGTCCTTAACAATTGAAAAGCAAGGAATTGGAGGCTTGGATTTCGCCACGATTACAGAACAGACAGTGATACCGATACTTGCTGGAAACATCTAAACTAACTATTGAAAAGCAATGAATCCTAGAATTAAAGTTAACCTTTTTCAGCCCTGATATATGGCAGTATGGGACTACATAGCAATCTTCAGGCTAGATTTTTTTTTGTTTTTTCATATCATTTGCACTGTTCAAACGTTAACAGCAGATCAGCAAAATGAACACGATAAATGAACTCCAAGGACAGAGCTAACAGTCACAGAATCATCAGGCGCAATCGGTAATTATGAAATGAATGAAACTTCAGACAGCAATTAGACATTATAAATATTCACTGACGACAGCACAGTACTTCCATCAGATTAAGCCAGACTGTAACAGAAAAATTGGCAGATGCAAGAAACTGTAACAGAAAAATCATGTCTGGCATACCGCATATGCTATCATTGCTCAAAATACCTGCCTAACAAGCAAACTTTAAAACCTCTTGTTGTATTGTTGTATAATACTCTCTAGAGTACAGAGATGAACGATATTTTCGATAAGATTATGGCAGAGCACAGAATCAGTATCAGCAGCCATTCATAGACTGTAAGACAGTCTAGGAAACGATACTCTGCAGTGAAACGCATTCCTCCAGTCAAACTTGCAGTGAGCTCGAAAAGGTTTTTGAGCAACCCACGAGCTGTACTAAGCTGAAACTTGCAGTCAGCCGTGAGAATAGCCAAGCTTGTTCCCAGCCACACGAAGGCGTCTCCAGAACCAGGAACCACATAAGCTACAAACTCTAAACTATGAAGCAAAACACTGCACCACACACAGTCGGGATATCCTATATTCCTATACGAACCATCTTCAGATATAGATACTTCCAGTTCCCACAAAGCTCCTCATATTCCTATACGAACCATCTTCAGACGTAAATACTTCCAGTTCCCACAAAGCTCCTCATATGCCTTCTTTACATAAAACTACAAAACAGTAGTAAGGCTATCTACTCGGAGCAGAGTAGAGCATGTGCCAACATATATTATGAGTCTTCCATACAAGACAGGCAAAGTTGCACAGTGATGACTACTTATAAGCCTGAAATCAGGAGTTTCAGATTTATACACCTTCGCCAAATTCAAAACCTCCTTTGCAACTTCTGCCTATTACCATTAATCTCGAACCATCACATCAGAATTCAAAGCTGCCTGAATTCAACTGAAGAACCAGAAAGCTTCATCTAGAATTCTACAACTCAACAAACTCAATTGCAACCTGTTGAGAAACTTGTAGGCCAGCTAGTCTCCAACTCTCCACACTGCTTCTAGCATGAAAATAAGCGAAACTAGCACTCCCCAGCTGAATACAATGACACCTGCCCCTCTCTGGCTTTCTTCGGACTTCCTCAAAAAGCTGATATCATGCAAGCTGTTCCATTTCAAAACTCAAGGAGACCAGTCAGCAGCTCCACTTGCAAGTCCAGAAAAGTTTCTGCCCAGAAAATGTGCCAAAAATTAAGTTTACTCGTCTTTTGAAAGATAAGAAAGGTTGGCTGTTAAAAGTAAGTACTTGTCATAATCACAATGATGAACTTATCTTATGTCTAATTGGTTCTCTACAACAAAGTTTCTTTTTCAAATACGAGTAGAAGTCAACCTAAATTCAGTCTACTGAGAAGAGGCAAACTACGGGAGGGTTGCAATTGTAAACAAAGCTTGGTTAGAGTGCACATGAGCTGATGAACACAAATTCTTCATAGAAAACATGTATGAGAGTAAATAATTGATCTCATATAGTCAGCAACATAATATGTAATCTGTAAACTTACAGGTAAGTGATACCCATGAGTCTATGACCAAACAATATTACAGGTCACCAAGCTAGCATTCAAGCACCATTTGTACCCCCATATCGGAATAATACATTGAGAAGGTTAACACTTCAAAGCTCTTGTAATCAATTCTAGCATTCAGCTCATACCACCATATGATCTTCCTTGCAGAACATCTGATAAAAATCCTACAAATCTAGCACTACAGATGTTTCAAGGTGGAACAATTTCGGCATTCAGCTGTCACATCTAAATATCCTGAATGATGGACAATATAGGCCATAAACTATGAGGGAGAATTCCATGAATTTCAGTCACTCAGAAACAAGTAGCTATTCCCCCCCCCCCCCATATTTTCCAAAAAAAAAAAAAAAGCTCAAGCAAGAATCGAAATGAAAGAAGACTTCAACATTAAGAATTTTGTTTATAAGCTAGAACATTAGTTTCTTTTTCTCCGATGAGTGGAACATCTAGTAGTCCACTGAAGGTCATATTCTTAAGGGGACGGCCATCCCTTTAGTTGGTAGTTAACTCAACATTAGGGAGCTAATTTAGTTCTTAGTTAGCTTGGTGAGTCAAAATAGAAGGTAACTAAATCCACATCATCTTTGTTTTACGGTCTTGTAAATCTGGAAGAAAAATCAAAAAACAGTTTCTTCACGTTTCAGTTTGTTACAGTGCTTAACTATAAAGGATCTACAATCAGGGTATTTTGACAAATTACAGCTTCCCATGTCAATGCTACAGTCTGATAAAAGTCACTGATTGATAAAGCTGCAGGACAGTGGTCTCTAAAAAGAGTGCCATGGGGCTTAAATTTGGGGTAGAATTTTGTGATTAGAACACCAATTCTAGTACCCACACCAACATTTTGGCTAAGCAGAAGTAAGGTAAACGAGCAGGACTCTACCAATAGTCCCCACACCAACATTTTCCATCCTCAAAGCAATGAACCCGAGGGCTATCTCTTACAGTGATTCCCCTGACGGTGACATCGCCAAAAAGAAAAAGGAAAGAATAACAAAGGCTTCTTTAAGTTTAAACAGCAGTCAATCTCCAAAATCTCAAACATTCAACCTGAAAGGTAAAATAAACTGATTTACAAACCTGCAGAAGTGGAGCATATGATCAGAAGGAGAGCGGTCTCTCAGAAGAGTACCATGGGGCTGGATTTGGGACTGAACTTTGTGATGGAAAAACACCACTAGCAATTCTAGTGGTGTTGCTTTCGCAGAAGGTAACAGATCAGAATGTTACCAATAGTCCCCACATGAACATCTTCCATCCTTGAAGCAATGAAACCTGCGCGTATCTCTTATAGTGATTTCCCTGCTAGTGACAGCAGAAATAAGCTTGATAGCATTGTGACAATCTCCACAAATCCTGAGATTTTTGCCAACAAGTATGGGCTCCCCTTTTTTCGTAGATAGCAAACCAAATGCAACTGCAAGTTTCTCACTATGGTGAACCAGACTCAACTCCTTGTCTACTTCCCCTATCCCATCACCTTTCACTGAAGACCATCGCACATCCGGGACATAACCAGCAAGTTTTATCTTCACTAATAATTCATCCAAGTACTCGTAAGTTTCCTTTATCATTGGGTGTGAAGGGTCTTCAGCTACAAAAACATGAACCATTTTGTTTAACTCAATCCAACTACATCCAGGTTTTTTTCTAAGCTTTCTATCACGCAAAAGCTTTCTGACCCTTGCAAGATCCTCCCATCTTCCAGCATCAGAATATATATTTGCAAGCATAACATAAGGAGCAGGATTTGAAGGTTCAATCTGAAGATACTGATGAGCAGCCTTAACAGCTAAATCAATGTTACCGTGTTTTCTGCAGGCACCAAGCAATGCTCCCCAGCCAATTTTACCAGGGTTATACGGCATAGACTCTATTAGCCGCTCTGCTTCACTCAATTTACCAGCTCGACTCAGCAGGTCAATCATGCAAGAATAGTGTTCCGGTTCAGGATCAATCCCAAACTTATCTTTCATCATATCAAATATGTTTTGGCCTTCCTGAACTTTACCTGTGTGGGCACACGCTGAGAGCACAGAAATGAACGTTATATTCGTAGGAGTCATACCACTTTCAAGCATCTTATCAAAAAGATGCAATGCTTCATGGCCAACCCCATGCTGAGCATAACCATCGATCAAGGTGTTTAAAGAGACTACATTATGCTGAGGCATCAAATCAAATAACCGCCTGGCATCATGAAGATTTCCACACTTTGCATACATTGCTACTAGGGCGTTGTTTACTGCAATCTTATTAGATGGAATATCAGACTTTATAGCCAGTGAGTGAACTTGCTTTCCATGTGATGGAGAGGGTGAGTTTGAACAAGCACTAATCACACAAACAAAGCTGCAATCATCTGCCCGATGGCCAATCCGCAGCATATCTTTAAAACAAGTAAGAGCCTCCTCCGATAATTCCTCAAACTGCGAATATCCAGAGACCATGGTGTTCCAAAGAACCAAATCAGGCTCCGGTATTTCCTCAAATATTTTCCTACAGTCAGACATGCCACCCCCACATTTCGAGTACAAATCAATCAACCCACTCCCAACATGAGGGTTCATATTAAACCCTGTTTTGATCAACTGAGCATGAAATTGGAGACCACCAACTCGATCTTCCAAGCTCGTAAAGGCAGTCAAAACACTAGCCAAAGTATACATGTCAACATACAAATCACGCTTAACCATTTCCTTAAACAATTCAAGGGCTTTTAGCCCTTCCCTATGCTGTCCATACGCAACAATCATAGCATTCCAAGAAACCTCATCTTCCCTCCCATTCATCCCACAAAACACCCTCTTCGCCTCGTCCAAGAACCCGTTTTTACTATAGCAACTCACAAGCGAATTATTAACCGATGCATACGAATCATACCCACCTCTAACACCCAAACAATGCAACTGCCTAATCAACAAAACATCATCACTCGAACCCGTAATCATGGAAGACAAACTAAACCCATCCATCTCAACACCCACCTCCCTCATCCTGCTAAAAATCCCAAATGCAGACCGCGTCTCGCCTCGCTCAGCATACGCAGCCACCAGAGTATTATAAGACACGATATCTGGTTCAGGAATTTCGTCGAACAGTTGGTGGGCAATCCTGGTCTGACCCTCTTTCGCATACGCAGCAATCATGGCATTGTAGGAGAACACATTTGGGGATTGAGTCGTGTTGAAGACGTTTCGAGCTGAGGCAAGGCAGTGGCATTTGGAGTAGAGAAGGATGAAGTGATTAGAGAGGTAAATTAATGGAGGAATGGCGGATTTTAGGTAGAATGCATGAAGACATTTCCCAGTAACTAGATTTTTCTGGGTAATGCATGTTTTTAGAAGTTGGGTGAAATTGGGTAAATTCCATGAAATTTCGTTCATCTAAAATTTGGACCGATCGACTGATCATAGTATCAAGCAGCTTTTCATGAATGTGGCGGGAGAACTCGCATTCCAGGAATGAACTTTGAAGCTTGAAGATGGTAATCCTTCTATATACTATTAAGGGATATTATACAGGGTACCCCCTGAGGTTCCCGACTTTATCTGTGGTACCCCTGAGGTTTCCGAAATTCCTATAGTACCCCTGAGGTTTGCGTTTTGCCAAAATATGTAACGGAAACTTAACACCGTTAGCAAATTATGATATTTAGGAATTAATCAACACTATTAACTATTTACTTCAATAACAAAAAGAAAAAAAAAATCAAGGACAACATCAGACCTCCAAAAATTTTCTCTCTCCTCCCTCTTCCCCCACCCCTCCCTACCTGAGCCACCACCACCATTCGCACCCACCGCCACCACCCGCTCCC
>JBBYHQ010201198.1:0-24571 GCA_038382645.1 Spergularia azorica
GGTCAAATAGGAGACAATGGGTTTCTGTATGTCAGGGGTGCTGAAAATCAACCGATAGGTGTTGTGGAGGTGAAAGATGTCCAAAAACTTTCAGGTAATATATTTGCTCACAAGGGAACTCTTACTGAGGGAACACTAGAAGTTGGTCAACAAGTGGAGGCAGCAGTTGATCCCAAACTCAGGCAAAGAGCTCAGGTACACATTCAGTTCTATATTTGTTACACCTACACTAAGCCGCATTGTTTGTACAGAGTTGCATTTCTACTTTCAGTTAGTTTGACTTACAGTTATGGTGGGGAACTGAGGGGTAAAGGACAAGAGTGAAGCTTGTGACTTGTGATGATAGAAAGATTTTGCACACTGATGCTTATTTGCCGACACCTGGATTCTTTGCTCCTCGTTAGGTATTGGAGTGGGTGTAGACAGATAACACATTATTTCCTCCCCTCAAAGAGATAAATAAAGAATTTATATTATTTCCAGAGAGTAGCATATTTTGAGACCTGGAGACGCAGCCCCATCTTAGGGTTGCAGATGGTATATTGTGCTTTGATATGTAATATCACTTAGCAAGCTTCTTTCTTTCTTACTTGCACACGTGACATATTTGCAGGTTCATCATACTGCTACTCATCTTCTCCAAGCTGCACTGAAGAAAGTCATAGGGGGGGAGACTTCACAAGCTGGGTCATTGGTGGCGTTTGAGCGGCTCAGGTTTGATTTCAATTTCCATCGCTCCCTTTCGGACAATGAAATTCTTGAAATTGAAGGGCTTATCAATGAATGGATTGGGGATGCTACCCTTCTTCAAACCAATGTAATGGCACTGGATGATGCAAAAAAAGCTGGGGCTATTGCTATGTTTGGAGAAAAATATAGTGAAGAGGTTAGTATTATATATGTTTCGACATTCCAGACAATTGGAAACAAATTTTTAACAATGATTTTTATCTGTGATGAGCCTGTCTTTTCATTCTTTCTAAATCATGGACTTGGATGACTAGATTAATAGAAGTGGTAGAAGTTACGAACACTAGGGAAATTAATATTGATTATACATTGGACATGATGGTGTAATGTACTAGACCATTCTATTAACTCTGTAAAGTGTAAAGTACATGACTAACCGTTCATCTAATTTTAAGGTACCACCTTGATAAATGAAACTTTTCAGAAGTAGAAAGTGGTTTTCGTATGTTCTGTAGATATCAATGAAATTAATGGTCTTGCCATATTGCTTGTTCCTTTTTGTGCTTAGGTACGTGTTGTAGAAGTTCCTGGTGTATCTATGGAACTGTGTGGAGGCACTCATGTGAGCAATACATCCGAAATACGTGGATTCAAAATCATTTCAGAGCAGGCAGTCGCATCTGGCATCCGACGTATTGAAGCTGTGGCTGGTGAAGCTTTTGTAGAATATGTCACTGCCAGGGACAACTATATGAAGAATTTATGTTCCACTCTGAAAGTATAATCTCTTATCTCCATAATCGGATAATAATGTTTCAAATACTTCTCCGCCAATTTCTTTTTTTCTTTTTGGTTTTGGCGCACGGTGTGGATACAATTACATATATTGCTACTACTGGTGTTCATATAAGTGTAACCCGATTGTCCAGAACCTGATATTGTACTCATGTATACTAATATTCTTGAAGGTCAAAGCAGAAGAAGTTCCATCAAGGGTAGAAGCCCTGTTAGAGGAGTTACGACAGGCAAGAAATGAAGTCTCAGCTGCACGAGCAAAAGCTGCTGTTTATAAAGCGTCCACTATTGCTGATAAAGCCTTTCTTGTTGGAACCTCAAAGAAGATTAGGTAGTTCATTTCTTTGATCGATCCCTGTTCTTATTGCATGTCAATTCAGAGTTCATCTTCTTAGCTTAGTGCGGTTTTTAATTTCCCTTAAATGATACAACCTTGAACCTACAGCCCTACAGGCTACAAGTTAGCTGCATATTCAATCTGGTCTATTATCTAACATTCATGCCATTCTCAATTCAGGGTAATAGTGGAGTCCATGGAAGATATTGACGCCGATTCACTCAAGAGCGCGGCTGAGTTTCTTGTTAATCATCTAGAAGACCCAGCAGCAGTGATCCTCGGGTCTTCTCCTGGTGAAGGAAAGGTCAGTTTAGTTACTGCATTTACACCAGGAGTTGTTGGGTTGGGTGTTCAAGCAGGAAAGTTTATTGGACCTATAGCAAAGTTATGTGGTGGTGGAGGAGGTGGCAGGCCTAACTTCGCGCAAGCAGGTGGAAGGAAGCCTGAAAACCTACTAGCAGCCCTTGATAAAGCGCGAGATGAAATCATCTCTGTTCTTGCAGAGAAAGCTAGCTAAGATCAGACAGACTTCGTAATGTTGATAATTACACGGTTTAGAATTAATAGCAAGATTAAGTCAAAATCTGTAGATCATGTTCAAAGTAGCTTAGCAATTACGCGTTGTTTTGGACGCACAGAATATTGTTCTTATTTAAGCAGCTTGTACAGCTTCTGGATTTAAGACAGTCGAAAACTACTGCCTATTCTTTGTATATCCAAGCTTATTACATTTGAATATGCGATTACCTGCTAGTCCAAAAGTCAGCTGTGTGTTATTTCAAAAAAAAAAGTCAGCTGTGTGACAAATTGGATAACATATTTACATTTGCAGTTAAAAATATAAAGAAAGCTAATTGGTACGTACATACCATTGACTATCTTGTACGGATATGGAGTAGAACCACCCGCCGCGGCATATGCTGCCTTTTTTTTTTAATTTTTACTATATCTTATCCTTGATGTACACAGTTTTTGTACCCCAATATTTTGATGATCAACCATCAATATCAAAAGTTTAAGTCACTAATATTTTTCGATGTTCGTATATGCTCATTAACTTCTACGGTGTATACTATGTTCATCGAAATATTTCAAAGGTTACATATCCTGCATACTTGAAGGCTTTAGTGTAATTTTTCCGCATAAACTCCCTACGTTTTAAGAATAATTAACTTTGAAACACCAAGATCTTTCTTCATTTGTTGACATTTTCTCAGTTCTAAGATACAAAGTACTAATAAATTTTCTAAGTTATAATGACGTAATAATATACTTCGATCCATTTTGATCGTGCCATAACTCACAATCTAGGTCTTATTGTGGGAGACCGTCTCTCAATAATTTATTGAGAGACCAACAATATTATTTATATCGTGACCCCGTTTGTATAATTAGTGACCATTATACTATTTTTGGTAATCGTTTTAGTTAAGGACCATTGACACTTAATCTAAGATTTTCAAAGGGGTTACTTTATAAATTTTAGCTAATTTTATATGATGGTATCCTCCAAAATCATAGATAATGTGATTTATAATTGTAAATTAATACGATCACTAAAAATATTATCATGGTTACAAGTAATGTAAAAAAGAGTAACTTTGTAACACAGTACAATGGTCTCTTAATAAATTATTAAGAGACCGTCTTTTATGAGACTTTGTGATATGCAGTTACTCGAACTATGTCTTCTAAAAGGTACTTTCACAATTTACATCTTTTTCCACTTCATAATTTCGAACATGTTTATAACTTTTTATATAAAAAAACGAATTAGTGAAAATGGCAATAGAATGTTAATGAATTGTTAATAATCATTGCTTTTATTCGGAATACGATAAGTAACCCGTCGACATTATCTCATCGATTTTTCTTTTTAAAATGTTATACGAGGGTCAAAAATCAGAATGCGTGAGATGGGTAGAATTGGACTAAATATTATGAATCCCATGGTTTAGGGCAGCATTGAACTCAATATTCTAATGATTCAAGCACCATATATATAGCCTCATCCGTCACACCAAATCTTCATCAAACAAAAACCAAATATTTAATCAACAACAAATATATACACCTACTCCGTACTAGACATGGCGTTTCTTGTTCTAAGCTTTTTGTTAGTTCTGTTGTCTTCTGCATCTGCTTGCGATCGTTGTGTGCAACAAACCAAGGCTACTTACACCTCCCAAATTTCATGTAATCTTACACTCGGCATTTTTGTTACCCTCATGCATGCATGCATGTTAACAACTTATACATATTATATGTGCATGCTCGAATGAATAAAAAAGAAAGTCGATTTTTACGTGTTTTTATAAATTATAACAACCGATAAAGTTTTAAGTCCAACCGTCGTTACACTAGTAGGAAAATTGCTAAATTTATATGCAATGATTAGTTTCTTCAAGTTGGTATTGTCTTAAGGTGAACTACAGAATAATGTGATTGAAACATGCAGCTGGATCATGTGGATACGGGCCGTTGGCCTTGGAATTTAATGGGGGACTACTAGCAGCTGGACTTCCTAAGCTATTCAAAGAAGGTGCTGGGTGTGGTGCCTGCTTCAAGGTCTGCATCATATATACTTCTCTTATACTGTATATTTAATTATGCACTTATTCGCCTATATTGTCATTCGTACTCATTTGTGTAAGACGGTCTGACTAAAAAATTACAATTTTCGTCTTTCTTTTGGCTAATGTTAAGAGAACTACTATTCTTGTGCAGGTGAGATGTAAGAATAAGAGTCTTTGCAGGAGCCAAGGCACAGGAGTAATACTAACTGATAGTCAAGGCGATGCCAGGACTGATCTTCTTCTAAGTAGAGACGCTTACACAGCTATGGCGAAAACTAACATGTCACTAAACCTTCTAAATCTCGGTATAATCGACATTGAGTATAAAAGGTATAGTATGATCCATTATTCATGTTCAACCGATATTACCGATTCATCATCATGATCACTAATAAAATCTGTAACATAAAGTTGATGGTTTTTTGTTTGATGAATAATTTGAAATAGGGTACCTTGTGAATACTACCGTAACCTAGCTATACGAGTGGAATCTTATAGCTCAAGGCCATATTATCTAGCAACTCAGATTTTATACCAAGGTGGTCAGACAGAGATTGTGGCAATAGACGTAGCCTCGGTAATTATTCTTTCATTCCTTTCCATACAAAGTACGCTTAACACTAAATCGTTACTAACTGATCGATCATCTCAAAGGCTCGAAGACTATAATAAGATCGTCTTATCCAAATTCTACGACTCTCGGAAATGATTCGTGATGTTCATTCTAATACAGGTGGGCTCATGGCGATGGACTCCAATGCAGAGAAGTTATGGGGCAGTGTGGCAGACAAGTTCAGTACCAACAGGCCCATTGAAATTCAGGTTTCTGGTCACAGCTGGGCATGATGGCAAGTATGTTACGACCCAACAAGTCTTGCCTTGGAACTGGAAATCTGGGCTTACTTATGATGCTGGTGTCAAAATTACTGATCTGGCCCAAGAAAGTTGCCACAATTGCGATTATAGCACTTGGTAGAACAATTTGCATTTGGGTCATTACAAGTTGAAAAGACAAAATAAAGGGCTAATAAAAAAGGCCCATTACTATTTACAAAATTAAAAAATATATTTTAATAATCTTTTGGTGTTTTTTTTGTGTGTGTTTTTTTCTCTCTTTTTTTTTTTTTTTTTTCTCTTTTGAGTTTGTGAATTTGTGAACTTGTGTGGGATACTCATCTTCCCAACTGTAATAATATAAGCATGAAATAAAAGTAATGTTTATTTGTGCATTTTTGGTTAGCGACAACTATACCAATAGCTTCCTCCTATAAACATATCTCTATGGTCGATTGGTCGTGATATCCTGGAACCGTCTCACGAAACAAATGACTACTAAGTTGTTACTCCTATGCATCTATACTGATTAAAAGTTTACAACAAATGCACGCATTTCATTGTTTGCTTCTTGTAATCAAGATGATGGAACTCACACTCTTAAGATTTTCTAGCTACGCTACTGTCTTTTAACATAATTACGAGTTAATGGCCTTCGATCTCCGATCTCCATGTATATTAATTAAGGTCTCAATTCGTCACATGTCCAAATTCGAAGCAAAGTTAAAAAAAAATCTCAATTATGCAGGATCTTAGTTCTTAACACATTGGATGCTGCTTGGATCGGATCCAGGTTGTCAAATAATAGCAATTAATGGAAATTAGAAACCAATCTTCTTAGAATGGTGTTGTCCGATTGAATAATGACTTCAAACATGTAATCTGCGTGAGTTTGACGTTAAATATTGCAAAAACCACGTACTCAAACATGCATACTGATTAATGTCATTATACTATAATAAGGTTGACATGGTTCTTGCTGAGCATCATAAATCTTTGGTCCCCAATATTGACTGCTTTTTCTTCTGCCTTACAATAATTATATCAAGTTTAAAGACTAGCTCATGTTAAGAAGATTTTCCAAGTCCTTTCGATCTATACAACATTATGAACTTGAACTGAAAGTACAAAGTGATACGAGTATTTCTTATAAGTTTAAATTTTCAAGTACGAGGAAACTTAAAAAGAGTTGAAGGTCTTTCTAACTCTCAATGTTGGTAATCGTATCTCTTTAATACTACTACGTGAAAGAGTTAGCGAGATTTTTTTATGTCGATGTAGCACAAGTTTGAAATGTTTTTACGGAGTATATTACAAGGTTAATAAATAGCCTATCGAAAACCGATCTAACTCGACAACTCAACCAACCCGTATATGACTTAACTTGTATGGAGGACTCCGTATATACTAAATCGATATGTGACCTGATCCGATCCGACCCGACCCAATTAATACTGGGACCGATTTTAGTCAGGAATACCTCATCAAATTGTTTTTCCCGCGCAATTTCGCAAAATAGTTCGTCCTTTTCGTCATAAAAGAAAGCTTATCATATACACCGTACACTAAAAACCATAAAATAATACCACAAATTAATCACAAGGGTCGTACTATTGTCTCCCAATCCTACCATGTGCTCACCTGGACTCCACTCTCTGCCAACACTCAATCTCATTGAAACTTTCATCTATAAATAGCAAGCATGCCTATCTATTTACATCATCACTTCCCAACAAAATTAATTCACCCCTAAAAAAAAAACAAGAGAGAGAAAAAATGGGTCTGTTAATTTGCTTCATTTTCCTGCTCTTCTCTTCATATGCAAATGCTCAGCTGTGTGAACAATGTGACACTTCCAAAGCTGCTTTCTTTGCTTCATCTTCTGGACTTTCATGTAAAAAATTCTTTCTATTTTTATCTCAAGTTTTTAACTTTTTTACTGTTTTTTGCTTTGGTTTAATTGATTTTGACCCATGTAATTCCTGGGTAAAATTAGCTAAAAGTAACAAGTACCCAGATGATATTTTGTGATAATATGAAGAGGGTAACTTTAAATTTGTTGATTAAATGCAGCTGGAGCATGTGGGTATGGTGCCTTGGCTTTGAATATGTATGGTGGGCATGTTGCTGCTGCTCGTCTTAATATTTACCGCAAAGCTGAAGGTTGTGGTGCTTGTTACCAGGTTTTTACTCCTCTTCTCTCACTAGACTCTTTTACTTACAGTGTTATTTTTTTTTTACCTGAAGTGTCGCAACTGGTAAAAAAATATAACAGTATTTTCAACATTGTTAGTGTGTTTTCGTCTATGCTACCTATAAACACAATAATTATATCCCTATTGGACACTCGACACTTGGATACTCTAATCCGACACTTGAAATCGCACCCGTTACTAACACCTGAGTGACTAAATTCATGTTTATAGTGAGAACTGACAGAATTTGGTTGCTTTCTTGCCTATTACTTTGAACATAGCGATAAATTGGTAATTTTATCCATCACAAGTTAAAGTCTTGGCAAAATAGTTGTATAATGTAGTAAATTGGTGTCAAAAGTTACAAACTGACCTGGAAAAAACTGTTATTATGACCAGATAAGGTGTGAAAACAGCGCGGTGTGCAGTAAAACAGGCACAAATATAGTGGTGACTGATTTCCACAATGCTAAGAACAACTTCACAGACTTTGTTCTCAGCAGCAGAGCTTACAGGGCCATGGCTTTACCTGGCAAGGACAAACTACTGTTAGGCCTCGGAATCGTAGACGTCGAATATAAGAGGCAAGTAATTAAGTGAAATGTTTAGTTAAACTTTGGTTGCCATGTTTTTCTTGACAAGTTAATTGATTTCCTAATTTTTGTTCTAAAGTCATGAATCATGAGTATGAAACTATGAATTAAGATTTGAGTCATTTGACAGAATGCACATCACTATTTTAGAACTAATGCGAGTTATAATCAGGCTGTACAATAAACAACAACAACGACAACCAAGCCTTCTTCGGTTCTTCCCAAAATAATTTGGGGTCGGCTAACATGAATTGTCATCTGTAAACGGCTGTACAATAAAGCAAAGGAAAAAAAAGTTACATGTTTCATTGGCCTTGGAAGTTTTTTTAGCATATTTCTAGATATGGTTTCTCGAGATTCCTGGTCAGAATAATATAGATGTTTCACTACACTTTTCCAGTTTAACCTTCATGATTGTATCAAGTAAAGAAGGAATCAAAAGAGTGACTTTTCAGCTTTGTAAATGATGACCAACTTTAAAAATTACTTGCTTATTTTCATGTATCTTGGTTAAAATGTCAAGTGGATCGGTAAAAGTTACTAATGTCGAAAGTAACACGGTTTAATATGCATCAGGGTGCCTTGTGTTTACAAAGGCCAAAACTTGGCTATTCAGGTGGAAAAGTTCAGCAAGCCCCCTAATTACCTAGCTATCAAGGTGCTGTACCAAGGTGGGCAGACACGAATTGTCGGAGCTGAAGTTAATGGGGTAAGAGATGAAACATCTTATATACGAGTATGATCTTAGTTGCGATTAAAGAGATTAAAATCTATGATGGAAGTTTCTGACTCGATTTGTGTTGTTATCTCTGATAGGGTAATGATCCAAACTGGGTTTCTATGAGCCACAATTATGGGACAGTCTGGGATACAAGCAATGCACCAAAAGGGAAATTGCAGTTCAGATTTATTGTCTACTCCGGCTATGATGCCCAGTACTTCTATACCAAAGAAGTCCTTCCTGCAAAGTGGGTGCCTGGGGTTGTGTACAACTCTACCGTTCAGATCGACAATGTTGCTATAGAGAATTGCAAAGCATGCAAGGGTTTTAAGCTTTAGCTCCTCTGCTTAGGGTCTGTCTCTAGGAATTTCACGAGCTAGTGTAATCAGTAATGTGTGGTACCTGAAAAGCCTGCGCGATGTGGAACATTGTTCTTCTGTAGCTTGTAATCTGAGTATCTAACTTTGAATGTCTTTCACATTTGTGTTCTTCTTTGCTTATCAATGTTACAGCATCAATGCTTGTTAGGAAGCCCTTCACGTGCCTGCGTATCAAACAAATCTCATCTCAGTTGTAATTACTGCTGTATTTCGCAGTTAAAAAAAATGAGCCTTATGAGTTGCAGAACGTTGCATTGTCAAATATGTTCCAGGCAGTGGAGAACATATTAAGCAAACTAAGATCTTAGTAGTTAGATGAATGACCCTTGCCTTCTGTTACAAGATACTGATGTTTAGAAACAACCGTCACATCTTGCTCTGAGCATCGATGATAGTTTACATCTCAGCTGAAAGATTGGATCAATAAATGGTGCATTGACGCAAGGATTGGGTTTTGAAGCATGAAGATACATGCTCAAAGTCCTCTAGCTGCAACTGACCGCACCAATAGATTCAAAATCTTTCCGAACAGAGCTTATATCTTTGATGTCTAAGTTAAGGCGCTCCAAAAGAACGTATATATAGTCAGACATGTAGTGAGATACATCACCAACTAAGAAAACCTCAACTCTGCCATCAACCTCAATCCAACTCCAAGCTGCACTTTTCTTAGATACTCTTTGTTTCATCAGTTTTCTGATACTGGTGACTTCATCCTGTAAACCAGCTTCAGCATAAATGTGTGCCATTGTCAAATATGCAGCAGCATTATGTGGTTGTAACTCAAACAGCCTATCAGCAATCTTTCTACCCAACTCTACTGCGCCATATGTTTTGCAGCAGCTCAAGATGGAGGTCAGGATGATACAATTAGGATCAAAAGGCATCTCGTCCATTAATTGCATCGCCCTTGCTAGATAACCTTTTCGTGCATGCAGGTCGATTAAACAAGCATATTGGTCCAGTGTAGGAACCAGACCATGGTCCTTTCTCATCTTGTTGAAGTAGTCCATAGCTCTGTCAAGAAAACCGCAGTGATTGCAAGCTGTAAATGCTGCAGTAAAGCAAATGTGATCAGGCAAAAACCCTTCAACCATCATCTGATCAAACAGCAGTAGCGCCTCCATTGCTCTTCCACTGTGAGCATTCCCTGAAACCATAGAAGTCCAGATAACACTATTCTTCTCCGTTGTTTGATTGAAAACAAGACGAGCTTCCTCTATACCACCACTTTTCGAGTACATGTCAATCAAAGAGCTGATCACAAACACATTGGTAACAAAACCTAGTTTCGTCACCAAGCAATGCAACTGCCTCCCGAGTTGGAGAACTGATAGTATCCCAGACGCGTTCAAAATGCTACTCATAGTAAAATGAGTTGAATTCAGACCCTTTTTTCTCATCTGTACAAACAGTCTCAATGCATCTTCATAGTACAAGTTCTGGCAGTAACCAGAAATCATGGAATTGTAAACAACATTATCAATAGTTTCCGCGGCATTAAACACCAAAACAGCTTCATCAATTCTACCACATTTCGAGTAACAATCAACCACGGAGCTTATCACAAAACAGTTGGTCGCAAATCCAAGCTTCATAACATGAGCATGCACTACCGAACCTTGCAACCCATCACAGACGGCCAAAATACAGACATAAGTAAAGCAATTAGGCATGGTATCGCTTCCTAACATGCTCTTAAACAACATCAGAGCTTCAACTCCATTGCCACACTGAGAATAACAAGATATAATCGACGTCCACGACACTTGATCATGCCTCTTTATCCCATCAAATACCCTCCTAGCAATCTCAATCTCATTGCACTTAGCGTAAAAATCGACAAGTGCGCTGTTCAAGACCAAATTCCCTCCATGTCCATGTACAACAATCTTTCCATGAACCCGCAAACCTTGCTCGTAATTTCGAGATTTTCTACAAGAACTCAGGGCAGTACATAGATCGTACTTTGTCAAATAAACACAAGTTCGCGCCTTTTCCTCCGAAACGTCACGGACAATCTTCTGTTTTTTACGTTTATCAACCCTAACATCTTCATCAGACAAAACAATTCTCACAGGAATTTCGTCGAACAGGTGGCATGCACTAACTGCTGAAAGAAATCTCGGCCCACCGCGTAAATTAGAGCTAATACGAGAAATATTGCAACTAAATCTTCTCATATTTCGACATTTCTACTGCGCTGCAATCAAATCTTGCTTGATAAGCTGAGAATTTAATCAAGTTCAAACCCAAATTTGTTAAATTAGATAAATAAACAGAGCTAAGTAAATAAATGCCTCAAAATAAATGATATGAGGTAATAATCAGTAAATTGACGACGACCCAGATGATAATTTGCTAGAAAATTAAGTGGGTAATCTTCAATTTGTTGATTTAATACAATTGAAAATTGTGCGTTTGAATGTTTGATCCCTTTGAACTTGTTTAGGAAGAACTTCTCAATTGACTGCATATGGGCTTATTCATCACTTTGGACAAATTTAGGAAACAAATGTTATGGGCTTTAATCTTTGGGACGTTTGGGCCTATCCAATTGTTTTCTTATGTTGTACTGTATCGGTTTTCTCGGAAAGTTGACATTCAACTTGAATCTTTTTCACATAATCGAATCACACCTAGCATTCCCGAATACGTAAAAGAATTTGTAGACCATTTTATGTTGTATACGAATTACCAACTCCCATTTGACCTGTTGGCTGGAAAGCTCTTTACCCTCAAGGCCTCAACCATAGGGTCAATATTCGAAACTTGGTACAACAAACGACAATGTCGACATAACTACATACATAAGTCTTAACTATGATTATGAGTGAGGTCCCATGAGTAGGTAATAACTTTAAGGTGTAAAGCCAAGTAATAGGGGAAACATGATGAGGTTAGTTAAGGGATGTGTATGGTATCAAACCTTTGATTATGAGTGAGGTCCCATGAGTAGGTAATAACTTTCTCTCTCCTATAATTTGCAGCGTCACCAAACTTATCCAACTAAACATAATTTCTTTCCCTATCAACAGCTACAAGGCCGCAACCACCAGAGAACGTACATAAAACTATGGAAGCATACAGAATGAAGGCCCAATGTATTACCTAATCATTCTTTTGGCACTGCTTAACAATAATCAATTATTTTCCCAAAACAGTGGGATAGAAGATCCACACGGCTACAATTAAGGTTATTGATGTGAATTTTGAGAGCTATTGAACTTTTCGTTCACCTTTGAAAATCTCGTATCTCATTTAATAGTACACCTTAAACGTTAAAAATGTAATTATTGATAGTCATCGCTAAGGTGGACGCGAAATGAAAACATTGCTCTTTTATTTAAACTAAAAAACATGTTATCAGTTGTCTAATGAATTTAGGAGTTGGTTGTATCAATACGGCTTTATCTTCCTAAAAACGTAATCCGACCGACCAACAACTACACAACCGTCCCCCGATAGTCTAAACACTTGATTGTGCGAAACATTGTATTAAGATGGTTTGTAATACTAACTTTGCTAAGTAGCAAAAAACTTCCCGAGTTCATACACACTCCACATTAGCTCATCTTCCAAAGTACGGAGTACTTAGTAATCTACTAATCTTGGAACAAGGGTGTGTAGTGTGTACTATTATTAACGTAAACTTCACTCTATTATCAACTTTCGAAAGTAAATAAAAAAGGAACATTCTCTACTACGTGTAGTGTGAAACGTGTAAATAGTGTAAGCCAAGCCAAATCTTTTACCACTCTTGCTGTCAGTCTTCTGTTTTCACACACTTCCTCCACTTGTCACACAACGATACGCGATAAATCCAAATGTAACCACACCACTTTATTTCGTGCCAGCAACCGGCAAATTCCAAAGGTCGGTCACCATTCTTTTCACCTTATAAAATCTTGTTATTTTTTCAAATGACCTGTATCTGTCCACCTCAAACAGTAAATTATTTTTAAAAAAAACTCAAAATCATTAAATTAATCACCGTGTGTGTTACAGTGTACTAACAGAGCATAGAGCACATCACCTTTATCTATAAATACCAAACATCACCATCTTCATTTTTATCATCATCTGAAATAAAAAACACTTCACTTCTAAACAAAAACTAATCATTTTGATTTGCGTAAAACAATGGCGTATTTTATAAGCTTCATGTTCATTCTCTTCTCTGTTGTAAGTGCTTGTGATGAGTGTGTGATTTCAAAAGCAGCTATCTATACAAAAGCTTCTTCTATTTCATGTAAGTTTAATTTCTCTGTTTTTTGATTGATTTTGGGTTCGACCCATATGATTTTTTGTTAGTATATGATCAAATTAAAGATGACCCAGATGATATTTTGGTATATGACTAAGTGGGTAAGCTTTAATTTTTGAATTTGATGCAGCTGGAGCTTGTGGGTATGGCTCCTTAGCTATGAAGTTCAATGGTGGACACGTGGCAGCTGGTATTCCTTCACTTTATAAGGATGGTGCTGGTTGTGGTGCTTGCTATCAGGTTTAATTTCAGTTTAACTTGATTTTCTTATTGATTACTCCCTTCGAATCTTCCTTTGTTAACGTTCGGTTTGAATACTATTTCGGGAATTAAGTCAAGCGTTAACAAATGAAAAGAACATGCGAAGTAGTTCGTATCGACTGATGCAAATATTTTGGACTAATTGAGGTACTGATCATCATTTTGTTAATTTTCTGTTTGATTGACAGATAAGATGCAAGAACAGTGATATGTGTAGTAAAGGAGGGATTAAGGTGGTGTTGACTGATATTAACAAGAGTAATAAGACAGACTTTGTGTTGAGTAGCAGAGCTTTCAGGGCCATGGCCTTACCTGGCAAGGACCTACAAGTTCTAAAGCTTGGTGCTTTGGGTGTGGAATACAAAAGGTATAAGCTTATCCTTTTGTGTGTTAATTATCTCAATTTCATTACCAATCTTTGTGACAATGCAAACTACTCCATTTCGCATTTTTTAATAGTTAACTAAAGTGTTTATGTTCGGTCTCTAAAAGTTAACTGTGGTCATAATCTTAAAGTTGCGTCAACAAGGAAAGGAGTACTGTATTGTTAACTGTGGTCATAATCTTAAAGTTGCGTCAACAAGGAAATGCATTTTGTTTGATAACCATTTTGGAAGTAGTGACCAATATTGTATGATGATGTCATTTCGTCTTTCATAGAATGATAAATTGACAATCCGACTCGATATGCTACAGCTACACCATAATATACAAAAGACGAAATTGGTTCTTAGCACATTATTATCACAATATCACTAGTAGCAAAAATTTCACCAATTCGAGTCACAAATACTATTTTCATATGTAATCGTATAACACGGTGTCACACCATAGGAGTTAGGACAGTTATATGCCAGACATTTGGGTTGGAGTATTGTCATTGGGATTGTCACACTCACACTAGCTCACACCCACTATGTTATGAACTTACAACTTGGTAAAATATCGTATGCCACAGAATATGATATATTGTGTGCTGTAGCCAGCCAAGCGTGTTCCTATGTCTCTCTCAGTCAATCAATGGGTTCTTATTAAAAACTCCGAATCAAATTTCTGCACATTAATTGGCGTACAGTAAGGCTTGTCCGACAATTTACCCACATGATAAATCTGGTCCATGTTGACAAGAAGATATAGCATTGAAGTTGTAGCGAGACTTAGTTTATACTCCCTCCATTCAAGTCCACTCTTCCTATCACTTTTCGGCACGCACTTTAAGGTGCGATTCTAACTATGTTTGAGATTACGTAAAATTCTAAAATTTTGTGAAAATCATTATTGACATTTAATCTTGTTTGTCTAAAATTTTTGGAATTTTACGTAATCTCTAATATAAAGCAAACCGCGCCTTAAAGTGCGTGCCGAATAGTATTAGGAAGAGTGGACTTGAATGGAGGGAGTATAATTGAGCAGTTATGCTCTGTATTGACAATGTATACAGGCATACACCTAACACTGTGTCACTGTGTCTTGATATATTTCGCAATTAAATGACATGATTACAACTCTTTCTAACTCGTGTGTTACTTGCATTTTGTGTACATCAGGGTACCCTGCGATTATAGCGGTCGTAACATGGCCATCCGTGTCAAGGAGTCCAGCAAAAATCCTGATTATCTAGCTATTCAGATTCTGTACCAAGGTGGTCAGACAGAGATTGTTGGAATTGATGTTGCTAAGGTAAATCATATGGTCAATTTACGCAGACACGTCAAAATTTTACCGTATGTTATCGATCGTTTGGTCAATTGGTAATTGACTATTTTGGTTCATTTGTATGTAGGTGGGTTCAACAAATTGGACATTCATGACCCGAAAGTATGGAGCAGTGTGGGAAACAAGCAGGGCTCCGAGTGCAGGCCCATTGCAGTTTAGATTCGTCGTAACATCGGGCTTCGACTGGAAGAACATTTGGGCCAAATATGTGCTACCAGCAAACTGGAAAGCTGGTGATGTATATGACACCAAAGTCCAGATTGATGACATTGCTTTAGAAGGTTGCACACCTTGTTCTGAAAAACAGTGGAATTAGACCTTTTGTTTTTACCTGGTTTCTTAGACTTTTTTTGTATAGAAAATCTTATTTTCTTCGAATTATTTCTATAGAGTAACTACAAGAGAATAAGTAGTTTTTCTCTTTAATATGGCCGTGTAATATTCTTTTGTAAGTCGTATGGTATAAAATATAAAAATTATCATTACTTTCTTCTGTCTACAATTTGGGAGCATGATTAGTGAATCATGCTGATCAAAATATGCTCGATCAAGAATCTGTTTGATTATTGTCCTGATTTCTAAGAAATTGAATATTCAGGAAATGAGGACTTCAGTCAGATCTTCCCTGAGTACTTAAAATCCCAAAAGAATTCTGCCACGTGAAATCGTTTGTTGTTGAAAGTGTCTCATATTGAAGAAACAATCGGCGTACACTAATAATACTTTGAAATAATGACATAACTTGTACATTTGGTCAGTTGTACTCCAACTTGAGCTCATATTTGTGTTTCACCTACAAGGTAAGTCACACAGGGAAAAATGACGCAAAAAGTTACCCTACATTCAGGTGAAAAGAGCTTCACTTTCCTTGCTAGTTAATGCAGCAGTTAGCAAGCGTCAACATTTCTTGAGTCACTGCCCATCAATAAGCTAAGACAGTACACTGAAGACTCCGAGTGATCAAACTGCCATTGTATTTTTGTGCTTTTGTCAAAAGCACCACGTATACAAATTTCACCAAGTCAGAAGCAATTAAATGTCTTTCCCATTTTCAAACCATAATGTCCTTTGTCATCTCTCGTATACAACTATATCCGCGTATTATTCAATTTCAAGCACCAATCCCATTGTAATAATGTTTCTCGTATACAACTCTATTTGCGTATTGTTCAATTCCAAGTACCAATCGCATGCATTGTAATTATGCAACTCTGATTAATAAACATAAAAGTTGGGGACTCGGTCCTAAACTAGTAAGAAATTGTAGATAGATGGTTCTATATATCTAATACATAGAGTCACACGGACTCATACCCTTAAACTCATAGAGTTGCATAGTGCACCAATATGATGTTATAGACAGATAGACTTATAGCAAGAATGAATCCCCATGATGAGTAATATTCAAGACACCACATTCGTTAGTGCATGCCCACTCCTCCAAAAAGTAGCACAAGCTAAGTGGGCAGTAATAAGATCACTCAGTAATCACTAATTCCACCCCCACTCTCTCTTGATATTTTTCTTGTTTAGCCGTAGTTCTTCCGCGTTTGCGCAATTTAGCCTGTCTCTTTCCTTGTTATTGTACTACAGATTATGGTGCCACCTCTGAAAGTTGCCCCTCCATTACGCTTACCTAATAATGTATGCACCACTCTCTATTTCTCTCTGCAACACTTTCTCTATAAATACGGACCGAAATTGTCACCTATCAACTCATCATATCTCCATTATCACATACATTGGAGTATATAAACATGAAATTTGTTGCACCTTTCTGCTTGTTTGTGTTAATTTCGTACGTTACAGCCTGTGATCGTTGCGTTCACCAATCGAGGGCAGCTTATTTCTCTAGTGATTTACCACTTTCTGGTATATATATGTGTATATATTCATGAATTTCCCATGTATTCGTAAACATTTGTTTTTGTTGATCGATTTTTGTTTGTGAATAAATTACAAGAAATTATTAACGACCAAGATAATTTTTGAAATGAATGCAGTTGGGAATTGTGGGTATGGTTCCTTGGCTCCAACCTTCAATGAAGGATTTCTTGCATCTGGCATTTATTCATTGTATAAAAATGGTGCTGGATGTGGCGCATGCTTTCAGGTATATTCAAATTGTCCTCGTGATCTTGGACTCGTCGGGGTCGATACGACTTTTGTTTCGTATTATTGGTACTGACTAGGGTACCACCCAATCAACCCATTACGTTAATTATAAATTTACAAATAACATTTGTTTGTGAACAGATAAGATGCAAAAACAGTGACTTGTGCAATACGAATGGAACTAAAGTGATAATGTTTGATCTCAGTACGGATCCCAACGTAGATTTAGTGCTTAGCAGCAAAGCTTTCATGGCTATGGCTAAGCCCGGGAAAGAGCAAGATGTTCAAAGGCTTGGGATAACAGACATTGAGTATAAAAGGTACAAAGGTGAAATGTCCGAGACATTACTACTTATATAATGCAACAAGTCCAACAGCATGTATTTGATCATTTGATTATTAGTTATATTAGTAAATGTTATATGTTTTTATAAATACAGTAGACTGCTACTAACTACTCCACTTGTGTTCGTAATATTATCAGGATACCTTGTGATTACAGGGGCCGACGTTTAGCTGTTCGAGTGGAAGACAACAGTAGAAACCCTGGTTACTTAGTCATCAAAGTTCTCTACCAAGGTGGTCAAACCGAGATTACAGCAATTGATGTAGCTCAGGTAAATCTTAACTCTTTTCCTCTTTAATTTCGATTTTGGAGTTTTTACTCGTTTTGACTGTTAAATGTATAAAATCCTTAGGTTGGTGCATCAAATTGGAGTTATATGAGCCGGTACTATGGAGCACTGTGGGACACAAGTAGTGTGCCTAATGGGCCGCTTCAGTTTAGATTTCTAGTGACATCGGGCTACGACGGGAAATACATTTGGGCCAAAAATGTCCTACCAGCAAACTGGATGCCCGGGACGACATACAATACCCACGTCCAAATTACTGATATTGCCCAAGAGGCTTGCTCTCCCTGTGATACTAGCCAATGGAAGTAGATACTAAATATATATGTTATCCATTTCTACTCTATGTAACAATGTATCCCAAGAGTGTCACGCACCCGACAAAGAAAATGTAACGCGGAAAATAATTAATCGATCATGGGCGAGCAATTGCGATAATTGGGTATATAAAAGCATTGGTCCTTTCCTACCACATCAAAGTTAAGGAGAATTTCAGGCAAAAAGAAAAAGAAAAACATGCTTATAAGAAAATTTGGTTTTTGTAAGGACATTTTACTCTTCTTGAACATTTTGGCCTATTATGAAAATGGATAGACAAGTTTGGAGTTTGGACCAATCTAGATAAACCATTCCAAACATGTTGCACATAGGCTATTTAAACTACAAAATGGCCCAACTAAATTCGAAGATGGGCCCACAACCGGCCCTTCCGATTTGTAGTGGAATGATCTGGGTCATTTAGACTCTAGGCTTGCAACGCAGGAAGCGCATTCATGGGAGATCTGTACTAGCCACTAGGAAATACGCCTCTTCTTTTCGACTAGTTAACATTTAAATGAACATGATTTTTAACATATAAACTCATGATTTTTAACAACCATGCGATTATAGCCGTCGTAACATCAGGCTTCGACGAGAAGAACATTTGGCCCGAATATGTGCTACCACGCAACTTTGATTGATTAACATAAACGTCAGGGATTCAGTCCTAAACTAATACGGAAGTGTAGATAGATGGTTAGTTGATTATATAATGTTAGATGACACCAATTAATCTTATCTTAATACATAAAGATATAGAATCAAACGGACTCACACAGTCACACCCATAGACTCATAGTAGTAGCAAGAATGAATTCACTTGAATTGATGAGTAATATTGAAGACACCATATTGTTATTAGTGCTTGCCCAGTCCTCAAAAAGGTAGCATAAGCTAAGCGGACAGTAATAAGTTGCCCCTCCATTACGCTTCCTAATGCACCATGTAACATTTTCTCTATAAATACAAACCAAAATTGTCACCTATCAACGCGATCATCATATATCCATTATCACATATATACATTCTTACCAAAAACATAAATTCGATTATATAAACATGAAATCTGTTGTAGCATTCTGCTTGTTTGTGATTATTTCGTACGCTGCGGCCTGTGATCGTTGCGTTCACCAATCGAAGGCGGCTTACTTCTCTAGTGATTCATCACTTTCAGGTATGATCTCCCCAGTTTTCGTAAACATTTGTTCTATTGATCAATTTTGTTTGTAAATAAATTACAAGAATTCTTAACGACCAAGATAATGTTTGAAATGAATGCAGTTGGGAAATGTGGGTATGGTTCCTTGGCTTCAACCTTCAATGGAGGATTTCTTGCATCTGGCATTTCTTCATGGTATAATAATGGTTCTGGCTGTGGCGCATGCTTTCAGGTACTTTCACATTGTGTTAGTAAGAGTAGTCATAGTCGATAGTCGATTGCATGGCGCGCGGACTATTATTGGTACTGACTATGGTATCACCCAATACTGCAATTATTATACATGTATTTAACTTCACGATATTTATCGAAATTTGGCAATCTTATACCACCGGTCTGATCTTCTTGAATTGGTGTGACAATGTGACATAATGATGTACTATTAGCATGCATTATTTACGTTTAACATTTTATTATGATGAACAGATAAGATGCAAAAACAGTGACTTGTGCAGTACGGGCGGAGCTAAAGTTATAATGTTTGATCTCAATACGAATCCCGACGTAGATTTCGTGCTTAGCAGCAAAGCTTTCATGGCCATGGCTAAGCCCGGGAAAGAGCAAGATATTCAAAAGCTTGGGATAACAGAAATCGAGTATAAAAGGTACAAATGTGAAATGTCCGCAACAATATGTGCTCGATTATCATTCGACCATTAGTCATATAGATGTTAACATTTTACATATAAATACAACAAGTTTCTTATGAGATCGTGTCACTATGGACTACTACTAATTACTTGGTCTATGGCTGGCCGTTTTCATTATATTGTCTAGGATACCTTTTTATCATGAATACAGCAGGAGGTTAGCTGTTCGAGTGGAAGACAACAGTAGAAACCCTGGTTACTTAGCCATCACAGTCCTCTACCAAGGTGGTCAAACAGAGATTAAAGCAATTGATGTAAGTAAATTTCGACCCTTTTCTTTTTTGAATTCGGACGAGTTTTTACTCATTTTAACTGTTAAGGTATAAAACCATTAGATTATTGGCGGGCCAAATTGGAGTTCTATGAGCCGGAACAATGGAGCAGTGTGGGACACAAGTAATGTGCCTAGTGGGACGCTTCAGTTTAGATTTTCAGTGACATCGGACTACGAAGAAAAATACATTTGGGCCCATAAAGTCCTACCAACATACTGGAAGCCTGGGACTATATACAATACCTACATCCAAATTACTGATATTGCCCAAGAAACTTGTTCTCCCTGTGATTATAGCCAATGGGAGTAAATACATGTGAAGTTCTTTCACCGGAAAAATAAATGAAAGAAAAAGATGGATTTGTGCTATAGTTTCCTGCTATACATGGATGATCTATTTCTACTCTTTGTAACAGCGTGTACTGAGAATATGTAGTATTGTGGTTTACCCAGGGGGGAAAAAATGTAACGCGCAAAATAATTAATCGATCATCAGGCCGAGCAATTGCAATAATTGGTTGTCAATGTCATTATAGACACAATGGTTCTTAACTCCATTCTTACCACATCAAAAATTTACGGAGGCGAAAAGCAGAAGGAAAACTTAGGTTTTTCTAAGGACAATGTACTCTTCTTGAACATTTTGGCCCACTATGATGGGAGAGTTTGGAGTTTGGACCGGTCTAGATATATCATTCCTAACGTGTTGCACATTTGCACATAGGCTATTTTGGCTGAAAATGGCCCAAACTAAACTTAGAGATGGGCCCACAACCGGCTCCTTCGATTTGTAGTAGAATGATCTGGGTCATCAAGACTCTAGGCTTGCAAGTTGCAACGCCGGAAGCGCATTTATGGGTAATCTGTACTACGAGTATGAATTACACCTCATCTTTTCGGCAAGTTAACATTTTAAATTTCAACTTCCTGAAATAATGGAGCGACTATATGTCAATTGTGATTACTTGTACATTATGTGTACCCGTCACAATGTGGGAAGCTTTGTAAGGGCACACGGAATGAGCCGCATGATATGCAATCTTAATTCATAACTCCGGTTTACTCGAAGATTTGTGTTATCGAAATGCATCATTTGGTTTTGGAAAAATATCGCAAAAAATTGGACCTCGAGATTTCACATCCTAGTTTCGCCCCGTGGTTCTTAACAAACGTGTAGGAATGATAAGAGTTGGCAAGAAGAGAAAGGAAGAATAAGGAAATCCATGAAATCAAGGATGAGAAGTGAAAGGAGATATGATATGAAATGAAATATAACAGGATTAGACAAGAGAGGGTCTGGGCGCAGCATAATCATTGCGCCGTTCTGTAGCCCCCCCTACCCTCTTTTCTGTTTTTCCTGCTCTTCTCTTCATTTCAATTACTCCCCCATCTTTTACATCATTCTTTACTCATTTCCTTTTCTTTTTCACTCTAAGATGAACTCATGAACCTAGATTATTTCTAAATTATCGTTATTATTAAGACTCGCTTCAGGATCGAGTGTGAATAACAACAAATATCACGAACATTTGCATTGATAAAACTCGATCATCTAATTTTAAACGAGCGTGAATACCAACCGAAATAATAATAATACTCGATTAGATGTTTAGGTATTAGGTTATTGGGGGTAATACTAATACTCATATTCAAAATTAAAACAATGAATGTTTTATGTATATCTCAATTCGAGAATGTTTTACTCTTAATCTCCTGATCATGATACATTTACCTACGGAGTATTCGTTTTTTAAATCGGACTTATAATTTATTAGATAGATGTAAACAATTCATTAAAATGAATGAGCATATATGCAGAATAACGCATATCTATTTCAAAAAGAAAAACTGAGTTCAGGGGAAGCCGGACATTCTCCTCATATCCAGCTAAAGCCTGACACGTAGCGTCGTCGTTCAGGGAAAAGCTAGGGTAAGCAGTAAGGCTTCATAATCAAAAGAGCCACCTTACATTTATTGCTCGTGTTTTCATCGAAACTTACCCACATATCACCTCGCTCTAATCTGCATTTTTCTCACTCCTTCGCACAATCTCTATCAAAGTAGGGGCGAATTTAGGATTTGTTCGAAACTACTCCGTATAAGTAATGTCAAAACAAGTACCCAGTTATATACAATTTCGGTTTTTTTATTATATATTCCAATTGCACGTGTTACCCCTACCTTGTTCATTTGAGATCTTTCTAATTAATAATCAAGGAGATTTATATAAAACAAACTTTTTAACGTGTACTTTTGGAGCGCACAATAGAAAAACCGAAAAACTTAATAACGCACTCAAAGTTGGCTCAACGAACACGGGTTCCGTAACTGTAATGTACATTCGCCCTGGCCTGTATGAAAGAAGTAGTCGTCCCAGAGAATTAATGAAGCTTTGAGTTAATGAAAAAGTTGAGATTAGAATTATTGTGGTTATTATGGAACAATGTATAATCATTAAAAACATGACGTAAACTTCTGAACCTGAGCATTGAAATGTTAAATCTAATTAAGTTGCTTGCAGAAACAAAAAGTAAATAATAATACAGTACTGAATTATTGTGTGGAGTACGTAGAATTGGACAGAAAAAGTAAGGCTAAGGAATTTGCAGCAGCTAAATAAACGAGAATTCTGAGCTTATAATAACGATAACAATGCAACGATAACTTGCGAAGAGAAGATTGCTTTAGTGTGTCGGATGTTTTTGTGCGAGCAAATTAGTAGTAGTATGATTAGTGCCAATCAATGCCCAAAAATTGGAGTATTTTAGCTGATCATCATAACATAATATTCATTATTTCATAGCAAAAATTAAAGCTGTTAATTTGTTCACTCTTACAAGTTTGCCATATATGTACTTCGTCTTATGTTTTGTCCCAAGCATATTCACTGCTCTGCTGACCATGTGTCACCATAATTGCCCCGATGATCCAATCACTATGAGAAGAATCGTTTCGAATTAATTCGATCTTTACGTTTTGATTTCAAGCTTTACTTCTAAAGTGATTCGTACTAATTAGACTAACGATCTCCAACAAACGAGTTTTCTTCTATTTTCGATATACTATTCGATTCGATTTTGCACCTTAATAATCGTGAAAAGTTGATAAAATATTTTTATTGAATTGGGTGCAAAGAAGTGTCATAGGAGCTAAACTTTCGCTGCTGCCGGTTCTGCTACTGCACGTGTAGTCGCCATTCGCTACCCTTTTTCTTTTTTTGTTTCACATCAACTCCGTATTGGGATTTGAGGTGCGGAGTATTTTGCAAGCTCTTGATTTCATTGGGCATTCCAAAAGGTGCATTGCTTCATCTCCGATCGATCGATCCGTCAACAATTTCTCGGGTTACCGTTTTGTTTGGTCGTTGGTCCGGTGTGAGAGTTTGGACGTACTACTTGGTCTAATTTCAATCAATTCGCCTAATCTTAAGGTTTTAATTTACGGGTTGATGAGACGTTCCTTTCATTCATCATATGTAATTAGTTCACATTCAAATACTTGGCAAGTTGGCTTAACCATTTTAGCAGTAGCCCATTGGTCCGGAGGGTAGTTTATTGATATCTAACGTGGATTTATAGTATGTAGACTATATATATAGTCTATAAACTCTTTTTCTGACCTCTCTTCCATCTACTACCCCAACGAACGATAATAAAGCCACGATTTAATCTAAGAAGTTTGATAAAGGCGCCACAGATATGTTTTAAGGAGATTTACTATTATTAATGCAATTTATCAAGAAGAGAGTGACACTTACTTTTGAATACGATCATGTTTGATACTTGGTTGCAAGTTTGCATTACCTACATGAAAAGTTGGCAAAATGCACGTAGAATACTTGTCTTCAAATTGGAAGTAGTCTCATGGACAAAAAGACAAGATTACAAATAAAAAAATGCGTCAAAAACCACTATAACTTGATAAAAGTATGAAACTGATGCTTCATGATGAAGCTTGACACAAGCACAAAATAGAATATTTGATTGTATTAACTT
>JBBYHQ010201304.1:0-24568 GCA_038382645.1 Spergularia azorica
AACAAGCTGGAGTGCTAGGCCTCGTGTGAAAGCCACAATTGCACCTTTGGTAGCTGTGTAGTCTAATAACTTGGGGTTTCCTTTGTAAGCGACGATTGATGTAGTGTTTATGATGCTGGCCCCTTCCCTCATATGCTTCAGTGCATGCCTGCGTACATTAAGATCGATAAAAGTGTCATAATATACATTTTTAGAAGGAATTTATAAGTATGAACTCATGCTTGTAAGATACAAAGTGCGAACCTTGTGACGAAGAAATGGGAGAAGATGTTTGTCCTAAACACCCTTTCAAGCCTTTGCTCATCAATGTCCTCTACAGTGTTACATTCATACTGTTCTGCTGCATTGTTGACCAGGATATCGATGTGACCAAAGGCATTCACTACCTCATCGACCACCCTTTTGCAGTTCTCGTCGTACCCCAGGTCAGTTGGGATTGCAATGGGGTCTTTAGCATCAGAGCCCTTGACACTCTTGATCATTTGAAGGGTGTCGCGGGCGTCTTTCTCCTCTTGACCTTTAACATATGTAAAAGCTATGGTTGCACCCTCCTGAGCAAAGCAATGACACACAGCTCTTCCTATCCCAGAGTCTCCCCCTGTCACAAGGGCCACTTTACCCTGCCATAAACAAATTCAGTAGAATTACAATCCGAAAACCTAAAGTTTTCCTGTTCTTGTGCGTCTCAGGGTTCAGTTTTTCTCTATGTTCTTTGTTGATACTCCAGTTTTCTCGGCCACTTTACCTTGCCATAGAGACATTCTTAAGGTGTTTCTTTCATATATAGGACTCTGCCTTTTTGGGAACATGGTAATAAGTGTATGGTGTTTGTGTAGTTTGATGCCTAAGATCATTTCGCAAGAAAACCTAAGCAAATAGCTCAGCAATATGAAGCGTAAGAATAAGCCCTATATAATATGCCTAAAGCTCATTATGCTGAGCTTTTATATGTCTGATGATGTTAGGATGTGTGAGATAATTGGGTTAACTCTTCCCTATGAATAAAGCTTTTCATACTCTATTTTTGAGTGCTGTAGCCTGTAATTGTACAGCAACTCAGCTCCTACTGGTGATAATTTTGGAACATCAGATTATAGCCTGATCAGAACTTATGGTTTACGTCTCATTTGCGTATATCATCACTAGACCGCAGAAAACCAAGCTAGTAGCTCAGTTTAAGCTCGAGTCGAGATGAATCACACTCTGATTGATTCTTTCTCATTTCCACAACCCACAGTTACTAGCTTGGTTTTGGGTCAGAGTATGTCTAGACTCTAGACACTTACCATGGTTTTAAGTTTTAGGTGTATAAAGTTCGACATTCCTACCATTTCGACATGATACGTAGTATAGCCATGATCGTATCAAATTGTGAGTCTATGCATATGGTATACCTGAAGTTTGTTGGCGGGTTTATATTCGTGGCCACCATGCTGAGGCTGAGGATCCATTTCATGCTGCCTTCCAGGCTGAGTCTCTTGTCTCTGAGGCGGGAAATTCCGTCCATTCGTTGCCATTTTTACCTTCCTCTTACAAAAGCTCTACAAATATGGCCAAGTACTGAAGTAGTTTTCTAAGCTAAACTTAAAGCTGTGATCTGTTATATGAGAGCTCTCTGCTTATATATGAAGCAGCGTACGCAGCATTAAGTGCTACGTGTCAACAGTCGCAGAGCGTACGTGTCCTGCTGATCACTGCAACTGGACACGTCTGTGAGACTTAAGGACACATTTGAGATTGGGATGGTAGGTTAAATATATTGGGAATTGTAGGAATGTCTGGAGTTTCCTCTTGTAAACTGACGAGTTCCTTCTCATCCAATTCACCGCTTATTAGTGAACTGGCAAACAAGTCCACATTGTCTTATCTGACACCGCGTGTCACTTCTGACACCGCTTTGTACTTTGTCTGTCATCACAGTGGCTGACAGACAGTCTGATGTGTTTCAACCCTGAACAGGTTAGTTCTGTGAACACCTTATGTGTCTTATCCACTTGGTTCATTCTCATAATGTTCATCTTATTGTATGTTTCGTTGAATTCTTTACGTGACCGAATTAGAAAATCAAAAAATATAGATAGAGGAACTCTTTTAACCTCAGTGTCGTTTAGTTACTTTAGGTTCATTCATTATAACCTTGATGCTTGGTTCAGACTTGGGAACTCGTATTACGAATATAAACATAGATTCGATATAACCATCAGTTAAGCCTCTGGCCTCTGGGTGAGAAGACTGAGAACACAATGGCAATATGTGCCAGTCTTTAAATTGTGTCATTAGAGTTCCACCACAACATTACTACAGTGTCTTCGCATTTACACCGTTACTACAGTGTCTTCACATTTACGCCAAGGTGAGAGAGGATGTACTCGTGATTTTTCTTTTCACTGATTCAGGTCTTTAGTTTTACCAGCTCTTGTGATCTTTGCTATTCTTTCCGATTGTCACAGCACATAAACTGGGTTCAATTCTGAACAACCAGTACGGCTGCTGTCGAATTAATACTATCATGTTTCTGGTTCGCATACATACTCAAAATAAGATCATCCGAAGTTATGTTTCTGATTTCTTTCACCGACTGCACCATATTCCCAACCCCAGGAAGATGCATCACCGGAAAACTAAAGCTTCTTATATACGCATAAACTGAACGGTGTCTTTATTACTACTAGTATTACATACTTTCTCGTTACAGCATTTCAGAAGGTACACCCAGGAAAACACAGAAAAAAGCCACTTCTATATATAAATGCACCCTCAGAACTATTTGTACCCTTCTCTGCTGCTGCATATCCCGCCAGGCCGCGACCAAAACTCAGACCCCAACCCACCCAAGAGCTCCTTATCAAGTTCTAAGCATTGTCGATTGTCCCACCTGCACACAACAACAAAAAAGATCAGTCCCATGCAATTTAGAACAAGAATGCTGTAACTTCAGTACGAAGTGTTCGGAATGCGTACCATTAGGATGGATGACCTGCCCAGTAATGTAAGAAGAGTCAGCATTGCTAGCAAGGAACACGTAGGACGGTGCAACCTCACTAGGTTGCCCTGCCCTGTTCATAGGCACCTGTCCACCAAAGCTTTTCACCTTGTCCTCCGAGAAGGATGCCGGAATCAATGGCGTCCAAATCGGACCTGGCGCAACGCCATTAACTCGGATGCCTTTCTCTACAAGCTGCAGAGCAAGGCCACGAGTGAATGCCACGATTGCGCCTTTGGTTGAGGTATAGTCCAACAGCTTTGCATTACCCTTATACGCATTCACTGATGTTGTGTTGATTATACTTCCCCCTTCACTCATATGCTTCAATGCATGCCTGCACAACAAATCATCTTCGACTCGTTAACAAATCGAAAACCAAGCGTATACACGAAGCTAATCAATTTTCTTTGTTTTACCTAGTGACAAAGAAGTAGGAGAAGATATTAGTCCTGAACACTCTTTCGAGCCTCGGCTCGTCGATTTCCTCTACAGTGGCGCACTCATACTGCTCTGCACAGTTATTAACAAGGATATCTATACGCCCAAAAGCTTTGACAACTTCATCAACAACTTTCTTACAGTTTTCATCATATCCCAAATCAGTTGGGACTGCAATTGGGTCCTTTGCATCAGACCTTTTGTGTTTCTTGATCATTTGAATGGTGTCGTGAGCATCCTTGTCTTCCTGACCCTTGACATACGTAAATGCCACGGTTGCGCCCTCCTGCGCGAAACACTGGCACACTGCTCTTCCTATCCCTGAGTCCCCTCCTGTCACCAGCGCCACTTTCCCCTGCCACAAATGATCGTATGTAAAAATACGATCATACTGTATGTCTTTTGTTCTTTTCATTTGTTAACGTTTGATTTGAACATTACTACACAAGTCATGATATCAATGTCCATGCATGCATGCATATAGTATAGTATACCTGAAGCTTGTTTGCGGGTTTATAATCGTGCCGGGACACCTGAGGAGCGGGATCCATGACATGCTCTTTCCCGGGCTGAGCGTCCTGCCTCTGCGCCGGAAACTTGTCGCCGCCAGACGCCATCCTGATCAGCTGAACTTTACACGAGTTTGATCTAGGAAAAACCCTACAAACTGATGATGAGATACTAGTAAACTGAGATAAAAACACAGGTTTTGTTGTTGCTGTTGTTGCTAGAAACCTAGAAGAAACAGATAAACGCAAAAACATAAGTGTTTGACAAGTTTTGGTATAGCAGATGAAAGTTTAAGTAAGTTTGTGTGAGCTTAAATTATGAAGTGAGTGGCTTGGCTTTGAAAAAGGGCGCAAAATGCGTAAGACGTGTCAGTGGGCACCAAAGTTTACGTGTCAAGCTGATCGGTGACTTCGGACACGTCTGTAGAATCGGTCTTACTACGAACATTATCTCTCTTCACCGAATACATTTCAAAAGACCAAATATGTTGAACAAGACGTTATAGTTGAACCATGCATTTTCGATTTAGTTCGGATTCGAGATACGGTTAGAATTACAAAGGACAATCTCTCTATGGTTTAGAACAATAATGTTGTGTTTCAATGCTCTAGCTAAATAAACTTGTTAAATTCGTACCAACTCAATTAAGTGTGCGTAACTATAAGTTTATCGTAAGATTTAGAACTTAAAACTTCTTTACTGCCGTTTACTGAAATGTATAAACTTCTTCCATCGCATGGATGCCGCGTGCAACAGTTATTTCCTAGCTTTCTGGTAAAAAAAATCAGGTAAAACAGTAGTAGAAATTCAAAAATGGAGGACAACTATTATAACTGAACGAATCCAAAACTGCTGCATGTCTGCAACGTGTTAAACGCCAGTTATCTTAAATGCTCATCTTTTCCATCTTTTCCTTTTGCATGCTTCATGTGTCTCTCTCTTAATTACTTTGCATTTTGTGCTACATTTTATTAGAGAAGAGAAATTTTTTGCAGGGTAAGAGTAATAATTTTAGTAATTTCTGTAATTCTGTATATTTGACTGATCATGCATGTGTTAGTTAATGATATTAATGGTTGATTTTGTGATGGTGCAGGTTAGCAGGGTAGACTGAACACCAGTGGATTATTAATTTAATTGAGTATCATGGCAGTCTATAAATGTGGACACATTAGCTTTCTTATGTTTGTGTTACTTCTTCAAATTTCTCTGTTGTTGCTTCCCATTCAAGTTCTTTCCGACAACGGTACCGATTTCTTTGCCTTCTCTTGTTAATTATTTATGATTGTTTGGTATCTTATATTGTATGTTTAGAAAATTTTGTAAGAACGACGCTAGAGGTAGCATGTTTAGACGCTAATGCCCGCTTGGTATGTGTTTGTTAGCGTGCGCTAGTTGTAGAAAAGTTGTGTTGCGGTAGTAGACTCATTAGTTTTAAAGTAGCAGCTTATGGGGTGCCAGGGTGGGGTTCATATGATGATCCGAACCCGGGACATATGAACCCGGGACAACCCCGGACAAGTTGAGTTGTTCCTAACCATTAGGCCAACCTTTATACAAATAGCCCTACTCTTAGATAAAAGGGGGTTGTAGCCATTTTCATCAATATGTGGAATCCTTGTACTTGGGTTGATTCGGTTTACCGAAGTCGTGTTCAATGTTAATTGAACAATAATCTTTGGCTTCTTTAGCATCTTTACAAGTCTAAGGCTATACTTAGGGAACTAGGAACCAGACTTTTGAATTTTGATATGCATTTGTAATGGAAAACGGTAGGGCGCCATTGCGGGATTGATATCTCGGTACGTACCACATCCTAGTAATAATTTATGTTGAATTTTATCGATTCCACTTGATAGAGGATTTTTGAAATTAATATGGTTTGAATGTGAATATGATGGTAGAATAACATTATTGATTTGTAGTTGGCCTACAATTAGAAGCTCAACAAGGAACAGTCTTTGATTAAATTATGAGCATATCATGCGTGTGTTGGCAAGACTCCTTGTTTTTCGATGAACATATGTATCGGACATTTGACACTTTCGGACATGGTACAAAACATCTGACAAGTTAATTTTAGGCCAAAACCGTGAATTTGGTGTTTATCTCATAGCCGAGTCTGAGAAACATATTGCTAAATGCTAACATGAGATGGGAATGGGATGATGCAAGTTATATATGAACCTAATTAACGTCGACTGAGAAATAAATGCTTGGTTTCGAATTCTTATGTTGCAGATGAGGAGAACAACCTTCTGCAGGGCTTGAACAGTTTCAGAACATCCATAAAGCTCCCACCCTTGACCAAAAACGAGAATGCCGGATGCCTAGCTGATGAGATAGCCGACGAGATAAAGGACCGTCCTTGCACCGCCACTACAGCGGCCAATGCTATTCCTGCAGGGGCAGGATCAAAGTTCATGGACTACCCAAAACTGCTGAAAAAATGTGACATTGATCCAAACACAACATCAAATGGGATCATTCTGCCCGTCTGTATTCGAAAGCTTGTCCCAACACTCGTGCTGACCAACTATACTCGGACTGGCTATGTGCAGTATGTCAATGATTCGAGATTCACTGGAGCAGGTCTCGGGTCCGAGGACGATTGGATGGTGGTCGTCCTGAGTACTAGTACTGTTGGAGGGAGCTTTGCTTCTGATGCAGCTGGTTTAGTTTTACATTTGGTTAGCAGCTTTGTAGCATTCTTGTTGTTGTGCATTTCCCTGATGTAAGCCAAGTGCTTCATCAAATGTGCCTTTTTCAAAGGGTGTTCGTTCTATTAGGTGTACGTTACGTAGTACTAGCCAAGAACATGTGTGCGACATTTGAATATTTCATCGTTGTAGAATTTTCGGATTAGTCCTTCACAATTTGTTTGGTTTTTCATTGGTACGAAGTTTGGTTAGAAACTACTTGTAGAGTTGTAGTAGGTTGCAAACGTCATGCGATTTATCGCTATCAAACAAGCTGTTAGTGCGTTATCTCTCTCAAACGAGATGTTATTGTCACGTCTTTATATATGCATCTCTCCACAGACCACCGCCATATCCATTTGATGCGTGGACCATCTATTGTGTAGTGTCGGTCCTTAAAGACATGGGCCACTACTACTTTGGTTCACAATCACATACGAGTGTACGACATATGTGACATAACAAATGTCTATGACAGATTCCAGATAATCTCAAGTTGGAATATGCAACTTTGGATTGGATGTCTCCTTATGTGTGATAGACTGATATATTGCCATTGATTCAGTAGTTAAATCAATAGAGTTCGGAGGTGAGAGAGGTTAACCGTGTACATGATGCACAGTGAATTAGTGTACGACAAGGAGACATCGGTGTTATTGTTGGGTTTCCGCATGAAGATTATGGCGAAAATCCTTTGTCTTCCGGTATGTTACACTAAAGGAACACTAATTCATATCGCCTCATGCAACATTTTCTTTGAGATGATTATGCAACAATGTAACACTACCTAGTTGAGCACTAACAAGTACTCACTTCGTTTTTATCACTTTTTAATGTTTGGTTTGAATTAATGAGAAGAATAGAAAAAAAGGTTAACAATTGAAGAAACGAAAAAAGTAGTTCTTTTGATGATGGGGTGCACTCTTTACCGAGTGTAACATACCGTGCTTCACCCACACCCTTCACGCCCTAACCTATACGTAACAATTGTGTTGGATACACAATTTGAGCCACCATATTACTAAAGCAAACTACAAACAGGAAAAATCGCAACTTCCATAGTTGCATTACATAGACAATTAACGATCCACATTGAAGGGTCGATCTGTCTCGTTGCTTAAGCAAGATCCCAACCTGATCTATCAATATGTCCTTCCTAGACAAGACTGAATTATATCCTTCGTATCTTAAATGCCCGAGCAGTTTTGTTACCTAGACAAGATCCGAACCTAATCTAACTCAACCCCCCCCGTCGATTTTAACAAAGACTCGAAACCGACCCGACCCGACCCGACCGATTTCCACCACCGAAATCTCCACGGTATAAAAAGCTAAATCACCGTGACTCCTTTACCGCAAAAGATCGGTGTGCGACTTTGCCAAATATATCAGAGGAGAGAGAGAGAGAGAGAAGAGTGTAAAGGAAGCTACTTTCTTCCTCCTTTCCCTCCAATGGCGGAGGTCGACGACAACGATAGCTTCACTTTCGGTGATTTCAAATTTGCTCCTCCTTCTCCTCAACCACACCTTACCAATAACAATGGCGTCTTTCCTACACCCGGGCCGGGCCGGGTCGATCCGAGCCCGCCGGTGATTCTCCGTAAGCCCAACGGAGCATTACCCTTATCATTATTCGGCGAAGTTGAGGATGAAGATGAAGATAATGAAGAAGAAAAAGATGATCTATTTAATTCTAATCATGGTAAAAATTCTGCTAATCATGGTAAATCAAATGGGTTATTTGATCCAAATACGGGTGCTCCGAATGGTAAATCAAACCCGCAGATCGTATCCGAAACCGGGTCGGGTTTAAATGATCATGATCATGATCTTGTTGATGGAAATGATGATGATGATGATGAGTGGGAATTTACTGGTGCATTTTCTGGGAATGGTAATTTTAACCATGGGAATAATTTACAGGTAAAAAAGTAACAAAATTGTGTTTTTTTTTGGGATTAATATGAATAAAATAGTGTGTGATTAGATAAAATAATGTTGATTATGATCTGGGTTTTGATCATCTGTTTGTTAGGATTCAGGAGGTTTTTCTGAGAAAATGGTGGTGATGCCACTTGAATATAAGGCAGGTATTGTTAAATTTTCTGACTTTTTGTAAGAAGATTGTGTTTTTCACCTTTAATTTTTTTACCAATTGTGTGTATATATTGCCACTTGAAATTATGGGGGTTATTCCAAATGACGATTCATGTTAGCCGACCCCAAATCATTTCGGGATTAAGGCTTTGTATAGTGTAGAGAATAGTTATTGTTGCATTGTAATCTCGAAGCCCCGGGAACTTTCGAAATCTGAATTTTTATTGCATGGTTTTGTGTAAGTTTTGAGCTTTGGTGTTCCATGGAGTTTACAACAATTTAAGTAACATTGGTTGAGGAAGATCTTTATGAAATGAGGAGTGATATAATAGAGGTTTCGGTTTCTAGAGTTGGAAATAGTGTGCGGAGATGATTTATGTGGAAGAGTTTGGTAAATTGTACCTCGGTCCATGGATGATAAGAAGCATTGGTGCTTTACATGGATATTCGAAGTGTTGTCCGTAGATGTTTAAGAGTTCAAGGATTTTGAAGTTTAATATTCATAGTACATATCAATAAGATCAATACCTTATTCAAATTAGATTCTTAAATTTAGATCCTTAATGCGTAACAATAAGATCCATGCCTTATATATTTGAAGCACAATGATCACTGTGGTCATGGCATGGGAAGAGTTTGTAAAGGCCTATAGGGTGGAAGTAAGGGATGCATTCATGGAAAGCTATTGTTGTCTGTCAAGTGATCTCTGTATAAGTTTTCAAGCCATTGGATCGAGAAAGGTACAACGATTGCCACAAAATTTGTTGGAATCTGTGTGTCCAATGGCTTGAAGCTATCTTTGGATGTGAACCAAAGCATGCTGTTGTGCTGGTGTATGGAGAATCAAGTTTTAGCTGGAATACATTGGTACGGTACCTCGTGGAGGAACTGCTGTCCCGGTGGCTCCTGAGTCATGTAAAATATTGTTTATAGTCTAGGTTTAATTAGAGCTGCTGCTGGTGCATTTTATCTATTGCTTGAGAATAAGATTGTTGAAGGTGTGGGAGGTCCATCTAGGATCTAGCAAATCGTATCGAATTCTTTACGTATTTTATGCTGTTTGATAGGGCAGGATGCGTCATTTTCGGTTGAGCAGAAGCCCGGTTTCAGCAGTTTCTCTCTTCAATCTAATGATCCATTTGCGGTATTTCCTGGAGCTGTTAACATCTCCAGTGAGAAGGATGCTGGGTTCGAGTCAACTACTGTGATGACTAATGGATTTGTTTGGGATGCTTTTTCTGGAGATGTGAATATAAGTAATGGAAATGGAATGATTGCTGGTTCTACTAATAGAATTGAGCAGAATTCTGGCTCAAACACTTCCCCTCAATCTCGTGATTTATTTGGGAGTTCACTTGTGGCTGGTAATGGATCCAGCAAAACAGATGTTGAACGCAAGCCAACTAATGGTTTCTCATGGGATGCTTTTACTTGTGTTGAAAAGCTTGGCAACGGAAGTGAAAGAAGTGGCACAACTGGAACTTCATTTGGGCACTTGCCTCGTGCAAGCAGTTCTCCGTCCCCATCTGATAAATTATTCGTAAACCCACTTGAAGCTGTTAACAATTCCATTGAAACAGATGTTGGATTCAAGCCAGCTAAAGTGACAATTGATAGTTTCGGGTTTGATGCTTTTCATGAAGTCGAGAAGCCTGGTAGTGGGACTGCTTTAAGTCCTAGTTCAGCTAACCAAAAGCCTGGTTCAAGCAGTTTTCTTCCCCCATCCGATGATTTTTTTGCGGTACCTCAAGGACCTTTTAATAAATCCAGTGAATCATTTGGTGGATTCAAGCCAGCCTCTGGGGCAGCTAATGGTTTCATGTTTGATGCATTTCCTGAAGTCGAAGGGGCTGATAATGGAAATGGATTTGGTCTTACTACTGAGGCTAGAGACAACGAAGATGATGATTTTGATGACTTTGGTGACTTCGTAGATGCATCTCAAGAAGTTAGAACCAGGGAACAGGTGAGTAGAGCTTTGATTATGATTGTACAGATATCAATGAATGCTGTGGAGCACCTAATATTTGTCCAATTTTTATTGTAGCAGGAGCAAGTAGTCCCTCAGATTACAGTTGCCGAAACACATTTGGAATATGGAAAATCGCAGGTTTGTACATGGAATGTATTAATTTTTTTGAAAAGATTTGGTAGTCGTTAATTTGCGTCATTTAAGTAGGGCCCATTTGAATATTGCGTTCGATATACACATGTACTTGCTGTAACCACTAGCTTTCAGTTTCAGAAGTATGTTTACTATGTTGGGTCACCTTTTTCGTTACTTTTGATTTCTGTTTTGATATGGTTTTGTTTGTACACTCATTTGAATTGGACATAAGGATGATTGGGCTTTTAGCTTACAATTGAAGACTTGGTCCCTGTAATGTGTTTTATATTTGCCAAGGAATGAGAGTCCCGTATCTCACTAAGATGCTGTGGTGCCTTTCTCTGATCAAACTTAAATGATAAATGTGATTGCTCACAGTTTCTGGTCAAAGTTTTTATATTTGTTTGTTAAACTTGTAGGATAAGATGACACAACTTACAAATGGTAGAGAAGCTCTCCCTCTATCCCTTTTCGGGTCTGATACTGAAGAAACCAGTGAGACCTTGAATCTCTCAGATGAAGTGGTTCATAAACCTACTCCTGTTACTGTAAATGGCTTCAGTGGCCAGGGCCCGGTGGTCTCTATCCATGATCTCATATCAAATTTGTACAGTCAAGTGCAGAGTACTCCACCAGGTGGTTCTGATGGAAACGTTGCTGAAAATGAGGTTCACAACTCCCAAGAAAAGGACTTACCTCCATTGGACGAGGATAGTGAGTGGGAGGAGAATTCCTGGGAATTTCAAGGCGCTTATGCAGACGCTGGAGTCAGAGAGCAGCCCTCTAGTGCTCTTCCATGGGATGCTGCTCAGACGCAGCTTGAGACTTCCCAGAATGTACAAAGTTATATTGATTTTTATACCAAGTTGAGGGATACACTGTGCTTTCTACTTTCATGCCAACTTGAGGATTTAGAGGTTAGTGTACGTCATATTATGTTTCTTTTCCATTCTGACAGTGGTGTTTCTAAACTAAAGTGAATAATCCTTCCTGTTAGAAAGCTCAACGTCCTGATACTGGAACTGGCGTTGCAGAGATCACAGAAACGCTCGACAATGAAATTCAGGTTAGAAATTTGATTTTCCTGCTCTATTGGAATGGAATTAACCCCCTCTGTTTGGTTGGGATACTTAGCCTGTGTGATAAAGAAGAATTTGACACAATGCATCGTTGCTGTTTTTTCATTGTTGTGCGTACGTTAATTTGCTCCTCTTTTATCACAGGACGCACACGAATTACTAAAAGAAAATATGGTGGCCAAAGTTGTTCCAGAGAAACACCTAGAAAGAAGCAGTTGTCTGAATGAGGTTTTCGAGATTCTGCAGGGACCAAAGTTCGAAATGATAGAATCGGAATATCTATTATCAAAGAAATTACAATTGGTATGATTCGTAGTTTTCATTTTAGCTCTTGGTGGTGGTTTGAGAAGTTTTTCAGTTTTTCCTATTTTCTTCCAAAGAGAAATAGTGCATCCTTATTTGTAGCTGATGGGCTTTTTTAAATTTCAACACTCAGTAGCTACTTATGATAAAAAGTACTCATTGGTTGCTATAACCTTCAAAGCAAATACTTTTTAGTGTAAATTGTGCATTTTGAGTTGGCTGTGGCTTAATTTATTCGATTTTATTGTCTTTAGGCAGTTGATGACTGGAGGGTTGCTACTGACCTTGTAAAGCATGCAATATCAATTCTGAAAACTGCATCCATTGGTTCAGCTGATGAGCTGTTCCTTTGTGCTTCAACCTGGTATAAGATTATCGATGTCTGTGCTCAAGAGTTGAGTTACGGGGCCTTGATCTGGAAGAGGGTATCAGAGAAGGAAGTGGTGCACCATGTTTTATCTGATCATCGAGGTATGGACTCTTCATGACTGTTTCTGACTCCTTCGGCTAGACACTGTAAAACTTATAACAGAAAGCTGCTGTACGACTTGTACCCTAACTAAAGTCTGGGCACTCCAGGTCAGAAGTACATTCAAGCCCTTGGCGAAATTTACAAGATTGTTGAACTGTTGCGATTGTCAGCCAAAGTTTACAAAACATGGATGCTTTTTAGTGTGTCTGATTTTTCAAGGTTTATGAGTATTTGGAACGAGTGTCGGGCTCTGTGGTTAAGCTCAGGGTTGGAGGAAGCCCTTCAAAATTTATCAGATGATGTGGATTTTGGATGTGATGGAACTGCTAGGGCACTTATTTCATCTATCAAAAACATTCGTGATTTTGATGTACCGTCTTTGCATGATTGTGCTTTTGGTAAGCACAAGTCAATTTGTCGGCTGTCCCTATGGCCCCAAGAAAAGCTTCCAGGTAAAGGTTTCTAAGTAGTAGTTTCCTTTAGGTTATAAAAGAAAATGTTTTGAAAATTGATAAGGCTACAGTGTCTCGTCTGGCGTTGTAACAGTTAACATCACCTGTGTTTTAGTAGCCATGAATGAGCTTGCTCACTTATTTTCGGGAAACGAATGCTTCTAAAGTGCTCGCTCTGGATTGGCCAAACTGTTAACTCATTAGTGTGTCTATATATGGACTGCGAAATATGGAAGTTTGAGAGAAGTCGTCAAACACAGTAGTATATTAGGAGTGGAATTTTTGTATGAAGCTCAACTTGAAAAGGATGAACACCTATAGCTGATTGATGTGGTTAAACTTTTGGTTTTAAGTGGTAAATGCTCATAGCTCTTAGAATTGTGGATAGTATGCGCCCTCTCCCATTAACCTCTCTGTTCTCCTGTTTTCTCCTTTTATTCGGGGTCATAACTGTCATTGGTTAATGCTGCTAGATATTGCATGCTGTGTACTTTATTTCAGAGCTAATATCACTCGTCTCAGTGGTCTTTGCTGTTCTGATGGTACTTGTATTCTGTATGTTCTTTAACTTTAACCAGACTTGAAGACGACATTGTGGAATGGAGAGCTTTACTTTCTCAGTTTGGCTAATTTGTGGGCGAATCTGGTTAGCTGCGAACCTCCCCAGTTGCCCCATTTGCAAATCAATTGAACTGATGGGTGAAACAGCAAATGTCACGACATACTTACTGTAAGACGCCTGTATGTGAGCTTCCGCCTTTCATTTTACGATGTGTAGATTCTACTGTCAAAGCAACGGAGATAGTAGTGCTGGCTTGATGCACACCTTACCTCAAGATAGCGGGGGCAGAAGGGATAGCAACTGAAGTTTCTGGTCCTGTAAAGTTTACGAAGATGAAACTTAGTTCAAGTCGATTGTATTCCCTTCTTGTTGTGTTATTGTCGCCATTCTTTTTGGAACAAGCTGTAACATAGTGTCCAGGTATAGAGAACGAGAAATACAAAGACGGGCTACATGAGCAATCAAATTTGTCCGGAAAGAGTATAAATGTATGATTACAGATAATTATTTCGATTCTGATATATAGAATTTTCAACTTACATAGTTGAGTATTTCTTTGGAATTGCATTCTAATGCATCTCATAGTCTCATATATATCACACTCTCACCTAGTAGTAGACGTTGTGTTGAAAATGAAGGGAGACTCGATTATTTCGATCATGTTGTTATTGGAATCATAACTACGACTGCACACTCGTGTAAACTCATGTATTGTACTACGCATTAGCCGAAAAATTGCTTCTATAGCCAAATTTGAGCAACATATTAGGAGTTTAGATGTGTGATCACAACTCGAGGGTAAGGATACACGTAGTATTTCCTACAACTCAATAACGTAAATAGCTACGATTGGTTCCTAAATTAAGAATCAGGACAATAGATAACGGAGAAAACTTCGGAACATAGTCATTGATAAAACCATATAGGTCTAAAACGAGGGTTCCTTGGCAATCCAGTATGCTCCATCCGCTTGTTTTGCCTATCCCTAGTTAACACCACTCAAAATTTTAAATGGGACGGAGAACAACGAGACTGCTTGATTTACCTTTTTTTTTTTTTAGGGTAGACTGTTTGATTTACCTAACCGTGGGTTCTTTAATGATTCCGTATACCCCGCTTGCTTTGATCACTCCTAACCAAAACAACAATTAACTCTGCCAAATGTTTTAAATAGAAACCGAGAAAACTAAAATTATCGGGTCCGAACCGTGAATAATTTGACGATTCCATGTACCCCGCTTGTTTTGCTCACCCCTAGTACTACCCAATCCTATACGTTTAAAAAGGGTGGAAATGTAGAATTGGATGCCTTAAAAAGTAGCGTGAAGGAGAAACTATCCCAAGAAAGAAAAAATAGGGTTTTGGGTGCAGACAGTAAGGCGTAGCAGTAGAAGTTGGTCGATCCAAAATCTAGCGCCTCCGCCATTTTTACTGCAACCAAGAAGAACAATGTTGGACATCAATCTTTTCCGTGAAGATAAAGGTGGCAACCCTGAACTCATCCGTGAGTCCCAACGACGCCGTTTTAAGGATGTTTCCATTGTTGATGAAATCATTGCTCTTGACAAAGAATGGCGCCGAGGTTTAATCTCTCTCTCTTTCTCTCTCCTGGGTCTGTCTACTTTTGTGTTCATTTTAATGGGTTTTCTGATTTCATGTTGTAAGTTTGTGGTGTGGAGTAATAAAGAAGCCATCTTTTAAATTGTTTGGATTGTTTAATTGTTGTATGTTGGTTTTATTTGCTAATTGATCATTTTTGGGTGTTTTTTTTTTTTTGTTGTTTTATGTTTTTGATAGCGTGTTGGTGAAGTGAGTAAACCCTTTTGGTAATTGAGTATAGGGGATTTGTTTGTTTGATGAAAGATGAGATCTTTGAGTGATTGTTATTTAGTTATGTGATCGATTTAGGTTTACTGAGTAATCCATCGGGTTAAAGCGGCTGGAAAATCGAGGATTTGAGGATGTAATCTGAGAATTAGGAGTTGGGGTTGGGGTTGATGAATGTATTGACTGACATGTGCATTTGTAGCCGGCATTGTGGATGGTGAGACAAAGGTGTGAGTTATTAGATTTTAGGCGAGTTTTCTAGGCTGTGGGGCGAAAATCGTGCTGCAATATCCTGAAAGGCTTACCCCTCAAGTAGTCAAGTTTTAATATGAGACTATGTTCTCCATGTCGTTTCCATTATAGGGACACTATGTGGGTTATGTGGATTTAAAAAACGAGGGATTTGTGAACTTCAATCAAGTTTTCATAGAGTGATCTGGAAGATGGAATGAAAATGTATCAAAACTGCTGAGTTCTTGGGGAATTATCCTTGAATGGTTTGATGGAGTTAGATTGTGGGCTATTTGTGAAAAGCTGCCTACATTGCGATGTGTTATCGGATTTTAGGAGGTGGCATGGATGTATGCTCTTACATTTGCATCTTTCATGTAGTCTTGGATGGCATCACAATAAGTGGAAGTGAGGCCTTGAAGTATTGGGGATGAGTTTTGGTAGTTGCAGTTCTTGATTTGAGTGTGACAGATGTTTTCTTTTGTCCAACTGGCTGGGGGATATTTAACATTGTGCATGTGATTCTAAAGGCAGGCATTCGGAAATCTATAATCTTGGTGGACTGGATAGTTTGCAGTCACGAGTCCAATGTTTTAAGGATTGGACACTGAAGAACATTTTGCAAACACTTAGTTAGAGAAAAAAAACCGGGTAGACTGAGAAAGTTTCTGAAGTTTCAGAGGTTCATTTGGAAGAAGGGAGTGAAGGGCTTTCCCCTTTTGTGGAAAAATAGTGGGGAGTTAAAGCAACCTAGTTACTCTCTGAATTGAGATACGGGATGGGGGACCCTTTCAGTATTATAGCTTAAGAGATGGATACTTCAGTACCACTGTACCAATATGGTATTTGAGGCTAACTTTTTATTCTCTGATTGGTTAGTTTGACTTTTTGCTGTGCTTATTACCATCGAGTTTTTGCCTGGAGAAAAAAAAAGAACCCTTGGCTTTAAGCTAACAAACTTTGCAACAACTCAAGATGTATTCCGCCTGTGGCATAATTACCACCATTTCACCGACTTTAGGAAATATTTGGCTGTAGTCTCTTAGATTTGCTGGGATCACTTAAAGTAAACACAGTTGTTAATCGTCGCCTCAAGTTCGGGAATAAAAACTACAAAAAAAAGGGTGTTCATCTATTGCAAGGCACAGTTGGTCAGTTCGTCAAACTTTTTAGCTGAACATGAAAGAAAGGCTGCTAGGCGCGTCAATTTTACTATAATGAACTACAAACCGCATTTATCCCACAGCAAAAATAATGGACTAAAATATCTTGTTTAACCAATCAAAACTGGAAAAAGGAAGCAGGAGGAGCAAGTTTTTCAATGCAGTTGTCTCTTGTCAAAACGTTGTCCATTTTAATGTGTAGTTCTAACTTTTTGAGTTTGATAAGAGGTGACTTGGCATTGAAAGATTTCTAGGTGTAGTTCTCCATTGCTAATGCTTTTATAGTCTTATTGCTCACTGTAATATCTGAGTCCAGCTTGTTCCTCTTGAATAATTGACCATATTTGTGTGTATATCTATTGCTGTTAGGTGAAATCTTGAGTCTAATGAAAATATTGCCTCGTCCATATCAATGATTACTGTTGTGCTTCTTGTTGTATTCGGAAATACCATGCTAGTTGCAGTACAGCTGTTTACTTAATCTCAGCTTGTAATATTTTACATGTGCATGTTCAGCTTTGGTTATATTTAGAGAAATATGGAACATCCGACAGGATCAGTTTCTAATGTATAGTGGATCATTTAGGTGATTCTTTTGACCATTGGATTTGTAGTAACTTTTATTTTTCTTGATATTAGTTCAATATGAGATGGAGAACTTGAAAAAGGACTTCAATAAGATCAACAAGGAGATTGCTCGCTTGAAAATTGTGAGTGTCCCATTTTCTTGTACTCCCTCCGTTTCATTAGGTTTTTAGGTTTTGTTCTGAACAACCTAAAAAAACAGAGGGAGTATTGTTTTTCCAGAAGTTTACATTGTATTTTACATTGTATCTTAAATTTAATATTTGATATTGGAAGGCCAAACAAGATGCATCCGAACTGATTCAAAGCACAGAAGATAACAAAAAATCGACTGCTGAATTAGAAGTTGAAGTTCAGGAAAAGAAAGTGGCGTTGTATGCCAAATTGGAATTGGTTGGGAATCTTATTCATGATACGGTCCCCATCAACAACGATGAGGTACATGTGTGAATGTAATTAGCATGTGCAGCCCTCTTGTGCAACACTATTGTTTATATCATCCACGAAGCTAAAATTTTCTCTACCTGTTTGCACGATGGTGTAGGCCAATAATCAGATAATTAGGACATGGGGTGAGCTGCGGACAGAGCCCAAGTTGATAAGTCATGTTGATCTTGTTGAGCTTCTTGGGATTGTGGATACAAAGAGAGGTAGAAATTCTTCTGTTTGTGAAATGTTTATTATTTTTTGGTCAGTTGATAATATTATGTACAGTATTCAGTGTTCACCAATGCTTGTAAATTATTGTCTACGAGTATTTTCACTCTCTTCCATTTCTGTTTACTATAACCAATTTTAACACTAAACATACCTCCATAAATTTGGAGAAACTAATAGTCAAAGATGAACATATTTTACCATAAAAGTCAACAACAAAACTGGGAGGGAGGTAGTTTTCTTTACTACTTTAAGCTACGTGGGTCTACCCTTTAAGGTAGTCAACCACTTCAGTATCAAACCAGTTATTAAACGATAGATTCACGTGTTATTTCTTTAATTGCTTTGTGGTTGCCAAATTTCTGTTAAAAATTTACTTTTCTAGCTGGGGGAGTAGTAATATGCCCTTCTTGTTTGTTGAGCTAGATAGATTTAAAAAGGTATCCGTAGCCTGTGCTGCAATGCTATTGTGACTCGTAAAAATGTTCGATTTGATCCTTTTATCTCAGCTTGTCGGCATTCTAGATACTGTTAATTTGTAAGCTGATTTTCTGTGAGATGTTTAATGGTTTGATCAACTTGATATGTACAGGATCAAATGTGGCTGGTGGTAGAGGTTTCTACTTGAAAGGGGATGGTGTGCTTCTAAATCAAGCCCTGATAAACTATGGTCTCGCTTTTCTGTCAAACAAGGAATATACTCCATTAATGACCCCATTCTTTATGAGGAAAGACATTATGGCAAGATGTGCACAGTTAGCCCAATTTGATGAGGAACTTTACAAGGTACCCCCCTCCTTCCTAGCTCATTTTTTATATTCCTGTCTATCTTGGTGTATGTTTTTTACTGGAACATTACTCCTTTTTAAACCAAGTATTACGTGATACTGTGATTCTGGGCTTTGCTTCCATTTAGGCTGGAAATGTTGTTGATTGAAAATTTAGCTGACAGATATTTTTGTTGACTCTATTACTGCTTTGTCAGGTAACTGGTGAGGGAGAAGATAAATACCTGATTGCCACGGCTGAGCAGCCACTATGTGCTTACCACTTGGACGACTGGATGCAACCAAATGAGCTTCCCATAAGGTGGGTTTTTTTGTTTTTTTTTGTTTTTTTGTTTTTTTTTTTTTTGCATTTGAATAGCTGAGAATTAGTCTAATTTTCTGTGCTTATGTTTATTTTGGCCAGATATGTTGGATATTCATCGTGCTTCCGCAAAGAGGCTGGGTCGCATGGTAGAGACACACTTGGGATTTTTCGAGTCCATCAATTTGAGAAGGTTGAACAATTTTGCATTACTGGCCCTGATGACAATAAGTCATGGAAGATGCTAGAAGAGATGATACAAAACTCAGAAGAATTTTATCAATCGGTATGTGTACATTTTTTTTTTAAATCAAAGGCACTCCCACTACTTAATATGAGTGAGCGTGCTGGAGACCTCCAGTGAAGTGCCAATAGTCTTCCCCTTTTTTAATCACCTTTTTGCATCTTCCTGTGTCCCGTGTTACTGTTTCCTGATTTCGTGTATGTCTTTCCACTGTTGCAGTTGAAGCTTCCCTATCAGGTAGTTTCCATTGTGTCTGGTGCTCTGAATGATGCAGCTGCAAAGAAGTATGATTTGGAGGCATGGTTCCCGGCGTCCAAAACATATAGAGAGTTGGTGTCATGTTCGAACTGCACAGATTATCAGGCAAGAAAACTGGAAATTCGACATGGCCAGAAAAAGGTATCTCCTCTTACATCACTTGTTTCTTTTCTCTCTACAAGTCATCCGTTTTTTGTCAGTTGCTCCTATTGTTTACTGGTTGTTTGTAGTGAGTATATTGTTGCAGTCTAGTTTTGCTTACTCGGCAATCTAACTGAAAGAGTGTAGCTTGGAAATGGTCTTATGTATTATATTTGGTTGCAGGGCAATGACCAACACAAACAATATGTGCATCTTCTGAACTCCACCCTTACAGCAACAGAACGGACTATATGCTGTATTCTGGAGACCTATCAGAAGGAAGATGGTGTCGAGATACCCGAAGTTTTGAGACCATTCATGGGGGGGAAAACCTTCTTACCTTTCAAAAGCAAACCGGCCCCAGAATCATCGAAGAAGAAGAAGTCCAAGGATTAGACTATATCCAGAGATTGAAATCAAGAAGCTTAGTGTGGAAGTTAGGTCCTACTTTTGAGGTTTTGACATCATCAAGAACTTGGGTACAACTGTTCTAAACTTATACTTCAGGGCTACACCCAGAAATTTGCTATTATGTGCTGAAAAACACGTGCTATGTGCATTTCTTTTAACCTTTTTTTTTCTGGTATACTGGATTGTCCCTCTTGATTGAAACCCCTGTTTTTCGAGTGATATCATGTTCTCTTTCATGGGTTCCGATTCTATCCGTCAGATTAACGTATGAGAGATCTAAACCTGGAGTTTGAACGCATCTCATTAAACTGAGTTCAATGACCATCTCGAAAGATCAATATCATAGCTGTTTGTGATGATTTTTTTGTGACATTCGTATGATCAAGCCATCGAGAGAAGCAGACTTATGAATATGATTGTTCATTCAATTGGTACATGATTTTTTTTTTGGTACAAAGGAGCAGATAATACTGCGGGGAATGGGGATATGAGGATTCGAACCCGGGACAACCCCTGGGCAGATTGTGCTTCTAACCACTAGGCCAACCTTGATCCTCATTGGTACATGATAATGAATATGACGAATTGACGTACCGTTGGACACTACTGTGTTACATAGAACAAAACGTATTCATGACGCATGAATCTACTCGACAGAAGTTAATGGTTGTCCAAGTCCGCTGTTGAGAGAAGCCACCCTGTATCGTTGGTGTCATCTCCGGAAGCCATGGGAAGTCGCAACACCAACAAAAATCTTGAACCCAAGTAGGGATGCCTCTAATGTGTTTTTGTACAGAGTTCTTGGTAGTGGCTTCCTGGTGAAGTGTCAAAAGGCGCCTAAGTTTGCAGTTCTCTACAACAACGAAATGGGAGTGTTAATCAGTTAACACAACAGATTAAACCAAAGACAATGGAGACATACAATGTTGATATTCATATTATGCTCGATAATTCATTTTAAGCTACACAAGAGTGAGATCAATATCCGAAGACTCGTCAAAATTAGGATTATTTTCATTTAATTTTACAAAGATGACTTCTAGTTCTATGATGTAAGCATGATCAAAGCCTCGAGGGTTTTCTTGGTAAGTGAGGAATAACAAATTGGGTTTCCTCTAATAGGTTCGACCCAAAATCGATGATTGTCTATCCTAAATCTTAAAAGAGAGGGAGAAGAAAGTCGAGTACCTCGAATCGTACTAAGAACTTTATATTGGTATTAAGGCGAAAGTAGCAATTTACCCCCTACACTAACTATGATATGATCGCACAAAAATTTTAGTTTTCATTGGAGGATAATCTCAGGCATTAGCCTTTCAAAAAATAAATCCACGATTATGGAAAAGATAGCTTTTAAAAAAGAGATTGAATTGGTCTTTTGTACTCATTTGATCATAATTCTCTTTTTTAGTTTGATTAGACCTAACAACCATAAAATGGAAGGCAAAAGTAATATATTATCATGGCATTATCATATGTCAATTGATGTCAAAACAAGGGACCCCTTTTTTTGCAAATGGGAAACGACTTGAATTGTTTGGGATCCCAATGTTCAACAAGCACAAATCGATTTGATGAAACTCACTACGTGACTAGTGTTTACTCTCTTTATTTCTTTAAATTGTTAATGATGGACAAATTGAACGTTAAATTTCGAAAAAATACACATAAAGTAAACTTTTTTGTTTATTTAAAAAAGGGTCATTTTTTAACATTAATTTTCTATTTTGAAAGGGCCAAAAGCTAGTTTAATCCAATTAGATTAATGTTGGTTAGGTCTAGGGCCTCAAATATGACTTTTGGTGATAAAACGAGCCCCGTGATGCCGATATATAAGCCACAAAACAAGGCTTGTTGGGTTAACCCATTTTGGTGGGCCATTGCCCATTCTTTAATTTGTTTGCCACTTCCCTTAAAATTGGTGCCTATTTCTCAAAACTTCAAAAGTTGATTGAATACTATCGATAGGTTTAAAACTAATAACCCTAATTGGTCAACTGAATAACTCGTGATCTGATATACTAAAAACGATCGGAGTCAGTTCGACAATAGTAGTTATAGCGTTAGCGGTCTACTAAGTGAATTTTTTTCTTTATAAATTCAATGTTTTTAATAACCTACGGAATTAGTTGTACATAGTGCTTTAGAGGTTAACAGTACATAAAATGTTCAATTCGGTACATATCTCTGTGTAGTTATTAAAATAACTTAAAAAAGACGTTACAAATTTTGTAAATTTGTACAAAATGAGTTCACATGATATATGCAGGGCAAAGTAAGAAAGTAAAAATATAAAACTTATTACAACGTTCATTTTATTATCTCCTTTCGAGATTCTTGTTTAATGTCAATTGTCAAATTTTAGAAATTAAGACTTTAATTACAAATTTTTTTTCCATTTGGACAAATTTAGTAAGAAAGTTTGAAGAATATAAAGTGGTGCAAAGTACAGATATACACACCACTTTAACTCAAGTGATCAAATTGAATCGAAACGTATACCAGAAGAAGAGAAAATCAAAAGGGAAAAACGGGTAATCGCTTTTTTACAGCAAAATCTTTACTTTAGAAGGTTCTTTCACCCGTGGGTCGGACAAAATGATGTAAAGCTAACTAAATTGAGTATGCTTTAATTTCTTTGACTGCTCATTCACCTACGTATCTACGAGTTATGATGAGTTATGATGTACTACCTCCATTTTTTTTCTTTTGTTAACGTTTCTTAATATGTGAGAGAAATTCAAATCACATGTTAACAAATGAAAAGAACAGAGGGATTGTAATTCGTAGTTCATGAAATGCAATAACAATAATATACGGAGTATATAACATGCAGATGTATAGTAGTATACTTTTTCTCGGCTTAGCTTAATGGAATCGTGAAGGCAATATTGATATGGACAATTTCAAAATTTTCGGTCATGACTCATGATTTCCGGTTCACCACTACTCCCAATTCAAGTCTCGACCAACAACTTTAACTGGTAGCTAAACTAGCTGACATCTACAAACACGATCGAAAATAGACGAGGTTGTTTACAAGAAGCGTACCTGTTGTGTAATGGATCAGGACCGGTGGGTATCTCCCTTCCAGAGTCAGCTACCCATCCTCCATGAACATCAGTTGTAGTAGAAAAATTATCATTTCTACTTACGTTCATATCATTATTTGATCCCTCTACAAGCTGATGTCTACTGGTTGCCCCAACTTGTGAGTTCAAACATGAAATGCTGACTGAAATCAGTAGCAAGATGTACAAAAGACGGTGTCGACGACAAACCGACACCATTCTGTGCATTGTTTTGAGAGGAGATAGGATGAAGACGGAAGGTGGCTAGAGAAGAGAGGAAGAGAGTGAAGCAGAAGTTGTAGAGGAAGAATGTGTGAAGAAAGTCAGTGTAATGAAGGGCATTGTGGAAAGGAAAAACGAGTGAGAAGAACTAGTCAAAAATTCACTTTTGAGAAGTTTTTAAACCTTGTGGGCGGTGAATAGAAGTGTGTTTATCACTTTTTGAGACTTGGTAAAACCCTCATGTCAGTTTATAGGTCATCAATGGATAGTAGTCATAGTACTAGTGTTAGTGTTATACACTATGTCAGGTGAGAATGATATCGAAATTAAGTGTCACATCAATTTGGAAGATAATTGTTTTAACATTTATAAGAGTATCTCATGTTAACAATGTCTACAACTTTTGTTAAGACATATATAAGTCAATTCATCGAGTGTACAATTTTCAAAGTGATACTCTAGTTATAGCCTTATAGGCGCTAACCGTGCAGGCATAAAGCCAACATGGTTGGATACTACTCTGTAATATGTTCTCAAGTTCAAGCAATGCACGACTAAAATAGCGTCTTAAGGTAAAGAACATCGTCCAAAAACTTTGCGATCATCGGAATTGCAAGGCCATAAGACCCGCGAGCCGCACCAGTGATTTGGTAGAAAATATTTGCTCAAGGGAAACCTTTGATTTCTGCAAATAAGGCGAAGTATACAAATGTAGGCTTACAATAAGCAAGAACTAGACATATAGAAGTGCACAACAGCACAAGCCTTCGCGAAGACAAACAAGGATCCACCATCTCACATGAATGAGCAAGTGTAACACTCAGTGCACAGTAAGTAATAAAAAAAACTCTTGGAGAGTAGTAGAAAGTTACTCGAGTTTCTTAGCCTTAATCATAGGATCAGTACTTTGATTCTGCTCCAGCACCTTGATCCTGCCAGAAATTAAAATGAACGAATGTTGGAG
>JBBYHQ010201828.1:0-24534 GCA_038382645.1 Spergularia azorica
CTTAATGGAATACCAACTGAAAATCAGGAATTCATAATTATATTATTTGACTAATTTTTTTGGAGCATAACCAACATTATAGAACAACATATACTCTTACAAGCTACTAAAAAAATAGTATTAAAGGTTATAAAATCATTGCATGTATGAGCTTCAGCGATCAACTTATACTTTTGGTTAAGATAGAGTATAGACGTTCTTTCGCAGAGAGATATATTGGTCTTATAACATGACACGTAACTAAAAAGAAGAGAAATTCGAACTTGGGAGCTAAGTACCTAACATACTCAATTGTCAACACTATAATCTGCTAAGTTGATCTAAGAAAACACTCACCTGATTCCTATAATTCTTTGTTACTTTGTATGTCCAAACTTTCAGGAGCAGAGGATTTTAAGTACTAACTTTTTTTAAAAAAAAACTCTGATCAAATGATTGAAACATGACGTCAACAAAGGATATTTTGGAAAATATTCGAACCCTGGTTATGTTATTTCTTGTTCATGGACAACGACTGATTGTAAATAGGTAACATTGAAAACAACTTATAACCACTAACTGTACTTAATCACCAACAATGTCTAATAAAGGTGCTAATACGTGTAAAAGTTCATGAAAAACGTATTAGTGAATAATACGTAAAAGTTCTTAAAGTAAAACTATTATTTTTCGCAAATAAAATAAATTCAACTATATAAAACGACACCAGGTCGATCAGTTCGTTATGCTAGCCCCAACACTGTAACATTAGAGAGAGAAATGAGGAAAACGGTGGGTCTGGCGTGAAAACTCCACCACTGAGCTCCCATAGTTCTGGGGCTAGCATAACTGGCATCGGATGCTATCTACTAATCCGAATTATAAGACTTTTGTGCTTTCAAGGTTCGTGTACGCATGTCATCGATAGTCTCTTGTGCGTTCTCAATCTTCTTGGAAACCTTGTAAACATCTTCAGCAATTTGATTCAAAAACTTGCCATAACCTTCTAACTCAGCTTTCGTTGGAGCTTCATATTTCTCTGCCAAATCATCGAGTCTTCGGGCCGTGGCTTCGATTCGATCCGCATAATATTGAAATTCCTCGAAATCCGTGCTCAAATGTCTTTCATAAATGTGCTTTAAAATCGAATGATAGTCTAATATTGAAATTCCTCGAAATCCGTGCTCAAATGTCTTTCGCAAATGTGCTTTAAAATCGAATGATAGTCTAATATTGAAATTCCTCGAAATCCGCGCTCAAATGTTTTGTATAAATGTGCTTTAAAATCGAATGATAGTCTAATATTTTGTCGACCAATGACAACAACATCGGCCTCATATTCGTCTCAGCTGACCCACCTTCCTGATCAACATTATTGCTACTAGTGTTGAATGATCGAGACACGTTAAGAAATTTCCGTGGCGGTCGTCGTCGAACGGGAAGTGAAATGGCCGGAGAAGTGGTAGAAGATTTTGTAAGGTATAATACATCACGATTAGTTGAAAAATTACGCAAACAATTGGATTTGGAGTTGCATAGTAGCCTAATTGCTGGCTGTTGAAGTGCTCTTTTCCAATACATTATTTTTAGGGGAGAAGAAGAAAAACCCTAAATTGTCGAGAGTGCATACTATGATATACCTTTGACTTTCTTGACAAACAAGTTCGCAAATTGCTGCTTTTAACGCCAAAAAAAAAAAGAGTTTAATAATGATCGAAACCTTTCTTAAATTAGGTATATCTCTTGAAAAGTGTTAAATAATTACTCGTATCAAGGATCTAATAAGATGCCTTACATAAAGCTCATTTTCAAATTAACAAAGATCACTAATGTTTCGAAGGCAGGTTGATTACTCAAGACGCAACCTTTATATGATTAATTGATTATTGTAGAGAATAGGCGTTTCACTTTACTCTACGTGGTACTCCGTACAATGCACCTGAAATGAAACATTTTTTGCATGTAGAATGGCTCAAACTTCATATTCTCGGAGCTTGGTTCCTATAATTATTCGTATGTTCGTTAATTCTCAGACAAAGATTGATTGTAATAAATCTGTAACACTGAATAACTAACTAATAACCACTAGTAGAGTACGTATAGTAGTAGTACTTGATCACCAACAATTAAAGGCACGAGGCTAGTTAATACACAGAACTCAAACTTGTTTATCTATCTATCTAATATATATTATAAAAGCATAACGGGTGACGTGATAGTGGAATGAGAATGAAAAAAAAAAAACGGGTTACGGGATATGGAATGAATGGAACAATATAACAGGTGACGTACAAGTAGAAATGAAATAAAATTACGATGAATTAGTAGACATAAATAAATAATAATACAATATGACGGGTGACCAAAGTTGAATGGAAAAAATATGTAAACTATCGTTTCAAATAATATTATAATAAAAATAAACCTACATTTTTATGAAACGTATATAAACAATATATATAAAAAGTAGGTAGCCCAGGCGCGGGCCGGACACGCAATCTAGTATTCAAGAAAAATTAAACATACTAATTAAATAACGCGTAAAAGTTCCTAAAGTAAAACTTATTATTTTAAGTAACTAAATAAACTCTATATAGACGCCATCAGATAGTACAGTATCTAATAATCGGAATCCGTATGATGACTCCTTTTTTGTTCTTCCAAAGCTCGTGCACGCATGTCCTCGATGGTCCTCTTTGCTTCTACAATTACGTCTGCAACCTTGCCGATCCTTGCATGAAAATGGTCATCAAGGTTAAATACATCCTCATAAGTTTGATCCAAAAACTTAATATAACTCTCTAAATTAGCTTTCTCTCGATCTTCATGTTTCCTAACACAATCGAGGAGATCTTGGGCATGGCTTTGCATGCCATCAGCATAATATCGAAAGTCGGTCAAGTATGGATCACTCAATAAAGTCATCTGAAGTCTTAATATCTCCTTGAAAATCGACAGCATTGGCCTTATTTCCGAATCAGGTAACGCCACTTCATGATGATCAACATTATTGCTAGTGATTGTTGGCCTCATCATTTCCGTATCAGGTAACACAACTTCATCAGTAGTAGTTTTTGCGTCAACAGGAATACTCTTGTTGTCCTTCCATATCTCGTCGACAAACGGGGTCGGCCTCATTTCCTTATCATGTAACGCACTTTCACTAGTACCAGTTTTCGCATCAATAATAGTACTACTCTCGTCGTCCTTCCCTGTCACATCTTCATCATCGACGACCTTATTGTCCTCGATTTCGCTACCATCATCCTCACTCGAACCTGAAGTATCATCATCATCATCACTATCACTATCACTATCACTTGAACCTGAAGTATCACCCCTATCACTATCACTATCACTTGAACCTGAAGTATCATCATCATCACTTGAACCTGAGCTATTATTATCAGCAGCATTATTATTTGTATCTAGGGTTATATCAGGTGAAGATGGTTCATTGTTCATGGGAGTTTCATCTGCATGAACTTGAGCTATATTATCATTCTTTTCCCCCTTCTTTCCAAATAGATGATTATCATCATCATCAGTAGTATCAGTAATATAATCTTCATCATAATCACGATCACGATCATAATAAAATCATCATCTGAGTTAGGCTCGTGATGATAAATAAACTCTGGTGTTGGATCTTCTATCAACTCTGCATAAGGCTCTGCATTCTTCCTATAAATACATGCATATAAGAAGCGCCAAAGAATTAGCTTTCACTATAATTTGATCGATAAATTCATCTAAATTAAACTTGAAGTATCTAAACTAGAATTTACGGATGATCCCCATCGAGAAATAAATTGAAGAGAACATGAATTTACGTACTAATGCAACCCAATTCTCAGTAATTGGTCAAGATGAATTTTACTACCACCGTAATTTTCCAAATTTACGACATCTATGGTGCATGTGAACTACGGAGTATATAGATGCTACAACACTAATTAAGTTTTAGTATGAACTATTATTGTTGAAGTGACACATTACACATCCGCGTTTCGTCTATACCTATTGTTAGACTTAAGAGAAAGTTAAACTAAAGTAAAACACATATAGGAGTAGTACATACCCATTTTCAAGGAAGTGCCGGAATATCTTGAACAGAAGTCTGGTAGGAAGAGCAAAGTCGTCGCAACAACTTGTAGTCGTCAGGATTCCGACAACTTCTCCATTCTTATTCACAATTGGTCCTCCTAAATTGTTTCTAAAATCGTCGTACGATGCTGTATCATCATGATATGAAAAGTAACACTGCACGAAATTATCACACGATAAAAAACCCGTATTAACAATATATGTTATTAGTTAAACAATGTAGCACTTTTTGTAACGAAATTTTATGTGCAATGTTCCAGCAATAAGCGAAATTGTGTACAATTTCGGCTATTGGTGACAGTTGCATAATACTAACAAAATAATTTTGTGCCACGATTGTTAAAACGGTATACTATATGACAAACAAAGGGGAAATTAAAAAAACAATGTGCTTGTATTTACCTGACCCTCCACAGAAGACAACTTTAGAAGCTCGTGCTGTTTATTTCCTTCGTTGATTTCATAATAACTAATGGAACGCGATTAAAAAGGACAAATGTAAACAAATTAGAGGATGAAGATTTCATTCGAATGTAACAAATTAAGAATTAATCACCAGGATGAAATTGCGCCAAAAACATCTACTCCGTATAATTCATCACAAATCATATTTACTTTCATAATAGTACGTAATGATTTTTAGTGTTTTACGGTCTCAATTGTAGAACTTGACTTATGTATTCTGTCATTGTTAATTTGTCGTCTTAACATATGTATGATTGTATGAAAAAGCGAATCAGTAGAAACCATACTTGTTGCGAGTGTATCTTTTGCCCATGAATTGATTAGGAGCATTATCGACAGGGTTGCAAGTGCCAACATAAAAATGTGGAAAAAGAAAGCTCTTCCTCCATTCTGAGAATTTGGGCACTTCCAAAAATCCATCTATAGGATTAACTTTAACAATTGCGATATTCTGCCGATAATCAACCAACACTACTTGAGCTGCATCATACTCATTTTCATGAATTACAACTTTCACCTGCACGTTACAAAAACCGTAATTAATTAACTAAACAACTAATTAAATGTCCAAGGAACGAGATGTTAATCGATATTAATGTAGTACATATACTCGCTAATTAATTAATCGAATTTTACGATCACAAGTCCACAACTAATCACGCGAGAATGAAATTGTTACGGACCTTAGCTTGTGCTGTTTCGGAAGCTTTAACCGATTTGAAAACATTTGCAGTTGTAACTATGTAACCATCTGGACTGATTATTGTCCCAGTTGGTTGAATTTCACCTGCATCTTCAATTTCACAACCAAATTAGTAGCACACAGTACGTATAACAACGTATTCTTTACAAATAATGATGCTAGGAATGCATTTCCATAGATTGTACGTAAAATAATTAGAATCTATATACATTGGTTCACCAAAGAAATGATTTACATAACCTATGTTTAAAAAAAAAAAAAACAGTAAGGCTATAAACATTTCATTTCTAGAATTATACGTAGAGTAGGATTGTCAAAGACTAGTACTAGTAAATTTAAGATCGAGGATACGATCGAGTTAATTAAAGACGGTCTGCATTTACGTAAATGTTAAGCAATGGTTTTGACCTTTTGTGTAAGACCAGCCTACGAGATTCAATTTGTAATAAATGAACGTTGTTACTACTTCATTTGCTTCAAGGGCAAATCCTAGGGCGATCCTCTATATATAACTCTTCTAAAAACACGTAACATTGCTCTATAGTAGAAAGTAAAAATAAAAAGAAAATGAAAAAAAAGTTTGAGATAGTTACCAGCAGAAGGCAACAGGCTAATCACGGCGATCGAAGATCTAATTCCCTTGAATGCCCTCTTTAAATCGGCTGGCCACTCCATATGTCCATTTTCAATTGTTTTCTTCCAAATCAACTCTCTTTGTACACTTGTTATACCTGTTTTAAATTCTGCAACATATAAACAAATATCCATACATAAGTACGTCATGGTGAGATACGTAGTTAAACCACATTCACGTTTAGACCTTTGCGTTTCATTAAAAACCAAATTAAAGCATGTCGGAAAAAAGGACAAGTGATTAGGGATATATGGAATTGAAGAAGAACCTGCAGCAGTGTTGAATGATCTAGACACGTTAAGAAATTTACGTGACGGTCGTCGGACGGGAAGTGAAATGGCCGGAGAAGTGGTGGTAGCAGTTTTTGTAAGGAACAATCCATCACAATTAGTTGAAAAACTACGCAAACAATTGGATTTAGAGTTGCTTAGTAGCCTAATTGCTGGCTGTTGAAGTGCTCCTTTCCAATACATTTTTTTGGCTAAGTGTTGAGGAGAAGAGAAACCCTATTGACCTTTTTCTTATGTTATGTGTTTTTTTTTTTTTATTATTCTTTTCCTCTGTTTTACACTGAACCCTAAATTGTCGAGAGTCCATACTATGATATGCTTTTGACTTTCTTGACAAACAAGTTTTGCAAATTGTTGATTTTTTAACGAAATAATAAAAACTTTTTAATCCATAAAATGATAATTTTTAAGTTGGATTATTATCTTTCTTGTGAAGGCTTCAGGTATCGTGAAAAATGTCAAATTATTAACGGATTTACGGGTTTACGAAAAATTCAATTATTAATCATATCAAGGATCTAAAAACATGTCTTACATACGCTCATTTCTATTTTTGTGTCCGTTGTTTCAGTGAATTGAGGTGAAAATTCAAATTTATCAAATTCACAAAGACGCAACCTTTAAATGATTGTACATAAAAGGCGTTTTCTTAACCATTCACACAATAATACACCTTAAATTAAACATTTTTTGCTTGTAGAATGATTCATATTTCATACTTCGTACTTCATATGGTGCAACACCGATGGTGGAGTGTCATGAGTGATAACTATTGCTATAAGCAAATTCGATCTACACTTCCCGGTGGTACACATAGGTCAGGATATAACACGATGGCCCCGAGTACCTCAGGGACTCAGGGGTAGAGTACACAGGTAGTTGGGTCATAACCTCTGAAACCTGTAAGAATCATTGAGTCATGAGTTCAAAATTTCTGCAACAATATTAACCAACTGATGTTATTCAGGAGCAAGAATTGGTATAAACTAACAAAGCGGGTATGGGAAAGGGAATAGTCGAGTAACTGTTGAATGTTTGTATGTCTGTCTATCTTAATTTGTGCTGTACATGTTCACTAAGACGCCAGGGTTGTTGCAGGGCAGCTATCCACAGCGCACGCTAAGATGTCAGGGTAGTCCCGTGTGATTGTGAATGAGTCATGTACTTTTCCGTCACTGCTCTTCTTGTACTCGAACAACAAACTCGAGTGGTTGAATGCTGTGAGTTTTAAGAATCCATAGTCAACGTCTCTGACAATACTCCATTTCGGCTGGAGGTTTGAAAACTGTGCGAGACTGGCACCTCCACCACCAGCAACCACATGTATAGTGCCATTTAAGGCGCCCTTGTAGTGGCTCTTCTCTTGGCTGGTACATTGACTCTGCATAAAGTAAAACATCCCAAGATCTTAAAATGGCTTAAATTTCATATACAACTAAATTGTGTTGGCTACAATCTCGAAAGCACAGACGAACCTGATAGACAGGACATGTTCTCTCGTAGTTATGCACATGCCCATAAATGCCAATGTCAACCTTGTACTTCTGCCACAGCTTCTGAAGGCTTTCTCTGCCCATAGGCTCCTCAAATGTTCCCTCCTCAGCATAGAAGTCACCTGAAGAATAACCGAGTACACGATGTGCAAGGAAAATTAACCATGGTTGCTTCTGTCGATCAACTGATGCAAGACAGTGTTCGATGAAGTTATATTGTTCTGTCCCCTCCCGCCAATCATGTTCTGTATCAGCTATACAGAACCTGAACATGCCATAATCAGTGGAATACCTGCCAACAAAAAGAAGATGATTGCAAGTCACTTGAGATAATGTCCAAGTTGTTTCAGTTAGTATATGTCATTAAATTAGGACACAAAAATATATGTACCAGAACTTATCCCGGTTTTCAGCAGGAACGTAAAACATATTCTGGGCTGGGATACCACATTCTCCTCCTGAATCCAAGTTCTGGTAAAAGGATCCTGAGTTGGGCCAATCTCGCTCATGATTACCACTGCAATAAAGAATTAGCTGTAGCCATAAATATATAAATTCAAACAAACACGACGTTCTGAGAGGCGTTGAGAATGAGGAACTAACTGACCTAGCAATCATGTAAGGTACAGTTGAGGCAATGGGCTCTACTTGGGCAGTAAATTGATCCCACTGAGACAGATAGCCATTAGCATAGCAGATATCACCAATGTGAAAGACTATATCAATATCCTTCAAATCATTGACAAGCTGCCTAGTAGTATTAAGGGAACCGCGCTGGAAATTGTTGTATTCATTTGAACCATCAATCTCGTCCTGAATAAAAGACAGGAGAAGTTACCCCTGCTACCAGGTAAGACAGTAAAAGGAAATCATGGCTGTACAATGCTAATCCCTTGCTAAAAAAACTTTTAACTAACACTTCTGATAAACAGTATGAACACAAAATTTTCTTAAAATCATATTGAGCTACTTATGAAAATAACTAGAAATCAATCATGAGATTGAACTTGATGCAAGTTCTCCCAAGATAAAAACTCCAAAAACACTACATCCGATCTGAATCCCACATCTAACAAACCACCACCAGCGCCAGACCTGATCAACAACATAAAAAGAGGAAGAATGTAACCATTTCTAAGTGCAGTCTTGTTACCTTTCCCATATCTCCAAAGATGATAACTTTTTGAACAGAATCCTGACCCGGAAAAGGAGACGCCCTAAAGTGATTGAATTCACTCCATACATATGTACCATCGTTCATTTTGTGTCCCACCCTATATTTGTACCTGCATAGACGAATTCCAAGATCAATATGGCCAGAAGCTTCAAGCATAAGTTTGGAAAGGGACAGAATATGACCAGTTTTCTGAAGTTTAGCTTGGTGCCAAGTTTTAGCAGTGAATTCACCAAAAGCTGCTCTACTTTCAGAAAGAAGAGGTGGAATGCAAGTTAAATGTGTCAAAATAAACATACACTAAGTTGGGCCACAGCTCTTTCAGAAAACCAGTGTGTATGAAACCAGGATCCCGCCACCCCACAGTACTTGCTGGTGCACCTGTGTATGGATTTAGGAATCATTAACAGAAATCATGAACACATGGTTTAAAACAAATCTTTTCACTTTGTCAGGTACACTTATGCAGTTATGCTAGAACATTATATGGCCGAATTTCTGGTTTGAAAACACACCACAGCTTGGGAATATTATTACATGCTTGCCAATCTCATCAGCCCAGCCGACCTCAACTTCTAATTTATGATCCCCTCGTTTAGCTAATAGTAACAGGATTTACAGACTGAACTTTAAAGTTTCCGAATGATTGAGTCTGACAAGCAGCCTTTCTCAGGAATCGTAAGTCATTTCCTATGAAAATAGCTTTTGCCTAAATCTTTAAGATATAAATACTGTCAAAGAGTTTGAGTTGTTTGAAATTAAGTGTAGAGCTTAGAAAAATGACATCCAAAAATGCTGATCTAAATGAGATACATACATCATACATGTATTATGTTACTAGAAACCTTGAGATGCCTGGGATTTCCACTGTATCTATAAAAATCAAAGTTAACATATTTTTCTTTTAATTTATGACCTATCTGGATCCTGCAAACATCGGCATCAATGATACTGATGATGTTTCTGGGCACTCTCAGAATAACCTTTCCTGATTAGCAAGTTTGAAAATTCAGAGTCAAATAAGCCTATAACAGCACAGAAAAGTCATCAGATGTGCAAAGAGCATTCGATTGGGGAGAGGGGGGACATACCACACATGCTTGTACGATCGAAAGTTAGTGTTCCAGCAGGGGAAAGAGTCCTCTTTTCTCCTTTCAAACCCCATTCCACAACTGGAATTGCATCGTTGATTGAGTAGCCACTTGTCCAGGTAACAGTCATCTGAATATCAAATTAGACATTATTTAACGACAGGAAACACACACAACTGAGAGCATAATTAAAAACTTAAGACATGATTAGGAGACAAGAAAAGGCTTTCTGCTGGCTCATTTAGATGCATACTCAGCACACTGACTAAATACAATCACAATATTTGGTTTGGTCCTTTACATACTTCTGCAGATGTACAAAAAAAGCGGATTACCTCACCTCATCCCATGATTTTCCTTGAGCCAAGCGCGGGTAAACAGGTGCATTGGGATTTGCAAAAGATACTGCATTTGATACAGCCACCACTTTCGGCTGTTGTTGAAAAGACAAAACATGGTAGTAATGAGCATTCTTAGACAATCTTGGGGCAATAAAGCATAAGAAAGACGGAATTCTATTTAACAATAAAACATTGTCCTGACAAGTTAACATTCTTCCAAGTTCCAATATTGTTCAAGATTGGGAAGCATGATACACAATATTGCACAATGTACTTACCAGAAATAAAGTATTATAGAACTTTCATTTTTGAACTGCTCCCCCCCCCCCCTCTCACTTCTTCACAGAATCAAGTGCTACAAAAAAAAAAAAATAGATAGAATGCAAGAGGAAACATAGAGATCAGTGGTACAAAATGTACCAGAAACTTACATTTAGGATTCCACCACTAAACAGCGCAAATGAAAAGTCACTCCTTTGATTGATCAATTGAAGCTTCAGAGATCCAGTTCCCGTATGCGTATACTCGGGATTAGAGAAATTAGCATATTGATACTGCAAAGAAATTATCAAGTTAGCCTTGGGAAGCATACATACCCATACTGCATACAAAGCTTGTTTAGCATTTCCGTAAGAGAATACTTAATCAGCAGTGAAAAGCTCAGACCGATAAATACAATGAAAAAACAACCTCATGCCCACCTTTATGGGAGCAGTACAGAGAACAGGAGGTACAACTTTGGAATTCTCTTGCGCGCAAGTAGATGCACTGAAGAACAATAATTAGAATGCCGCGATATTAGTTTGTCCTTGCTCATTATTCAAGTTAAATTTCATATTGGTCAATATACCACAACTGACTTCAAGTTTTTTTCTGGTAAACAAGACAGGTTTCTGTTACCTGAAATTAGCAGGAGAAAAGACACCAATCCAATCATCATTCGTTGGATTGGGATAATTGAACTCCACAGTGACCCATTCAATACTATTCCCCTGAATCAAAATCAACAACAACATACTTACATATTCGGTCATTTTCTGCGAGCCTAATGAGATACGACATTCAAAAGAACCACAGGATAAGTTAGAGTAGGTCTATTAAAAGTATGAAAAGAAGCTCACCCCTTGTCCAATTATTGAAGGCAAAGCTCTGACATATGCCTTATCATGGACTGCAACTGTTGCCTTGTGAATAGCGATTTTTGACAAAGGCTGATCCCCATGGGATATAACACAGTGAAAGTTTGTCGCACACCAAAGAATGGCCAATGCTGCAAATAATACTCCTCTCATCCCCTTCAATAGTCAATGCCTGCAATTGAAATTTCAGCAGCTGGTTCATGGACACAGTTTAAGAGCCAGAAAATGCAAGTAACAATCTTATATCTTAGAATTCTATCCGAGAGTACAGACTACGAAAATTAGACCATGAGAGCTGATCTTACAAATACATAGAGTCAAAGTCATTCAACCTTTGAGCGCATTCTTATATCAAAAAGGAAGCTCACGATATTTAGCACAATTCATTAATCATAAATAACTTGAGCAAAGCTCTTTACATTATATGACAAGTTTTGACCTTTTTGTATTGAATTACTTCGCACAAAAGCGATTTTGCTGGGTTCCAAATTTAACTTTTGAGACTGTGGTTTGAGTGTTTGACACACACCTGAAGAAGTTCCAATTGAATACCATAAGAACTACTATTAAAAACACCCTGATAAGTTCACACTTCACACCATTGTTCACATTCCCATTTAAGGATTCGATATTAGTCATATTACTACAGGTCTCGAGGTTTCATTTTCGACATAATGAACCCCTCTCAAACACAGGCAGGGGCAAAATAATCGCAATTTTAATCAATACATACTATAGAAACAATTAACAGCCTATTCTGAATTTCTGATTATAAACCAACAGTCCAACACTAACACTAACACCACCACCACCAACCATCCCATGAAAAACCCGCAAATGCGGGATTCTCGGGAGGTCCAAATGTACGCAACCTTACCCCGAATAGGCTCAATAACTAGCGAGGGCCGAAATGCAAGCACAATTATACTAATACTACCCATTTATCAAATCATTTCTATGACTAAAGAATCACAATCAGAAAAGTTCTAAACTTTAATCAGTGAAAACATTCTATGATACAAACAAACAATCATTCATTCAATTCACACCCTAACAATAAAAGGGTACTTTGCACATCAACTATATTATCCAACTTATGCAAAAATGTGAGTTTAAAGAAGTAATAATTAGCTTTATAAAATAACAAAAGTACGATTAAGCATTAGAGTAACAGTGAAGATTAAAAACTAACCTGTAGAAAAAATAAGTTTTGATGAAGATTTCTCAAGTTCGAAATCGGGGACTATTCATTCATATCGAGTTTCGCGACGAGTAGGAAAAGATTGGCCCGCACTTGTTTATACTGAAATAAGAAACCTTAAGAGTCCACAAGTACTACTTTTTAGTTGACTTTTTTGGGTAAATTTAAGTCATCATTAATTAAGAAATAATGACAGAGTTTTGGACTGATTGGGAAACTCACTGGATACTCCGTATAAAATGCCGGCGGATGTTGAACCAAGAAAAGCATATACCCTACCTTGTGGAATCATTTCTCATCTCGTTACTTGGTTTGAGTCGCGTAAAATTATCTAAGATAGTAAGATGTTTAGCGATTTTGTTTAACGAAAATTAATTACATGGCGTATGTTGGGCGGACAAAAGGATGTTGAAAAATATGATAGGAATATGCTTTATGGGACTTCTCATCTCATCAGTGATGTTATGTTATAGTGTTCAAATTCAAGACGTCCAATTTTTTTTGAAATCAATCAGGGTGGTTATTTTTTATTTGAGACGTCCAATGTTAAAATGAAAGGAGAATCAATTAGACGTCTTGAATATTTAATGGTGACTTCATTATGTGATCTTTAGACTTTAGTTATTTTGTGGTTGTGTCAATCAGCTTTGGTATCTCTGATCATCTTTGTAGATGAAAAAAAAAATTCCTTTTATTTCATTGAGTTTGATTTATATACATGAAAGCAAGAAATTCAAATCCTAAAGAATTGAAGAAACAAAGAAATGTACTATATTTGCCAAAAAAGAAGTCAAAAATAACAAAAAGTACTCTTGTATTTACACAGTCTTCTCAAAATAACCGAACCTTTCAAATTTCGATAATTAGTAATCCCTCGCCCCTCTTCAATGTGCAATTCAAGAAATCCAAATCGCGCCGGAGATGGAACATCCGATCACCAATAAGATAATTCCGACTTTCATATTTGGATAATAAGGCGAGTATAAGTGAATAACATTGATCTAATCTGAACCCCTAGTGCTTGTAGTCTGCAGGGAGTGGTTGAATGAATTTGGCCATTCTAGTTTTAAAAGAACTCAAACCAAAACTGTGATCGTAAAATGTTTTGGTGGTTACACCATCCTTCAAAGAGAAGACACTAACATGAGAAAGAGTAGCAAGATATATACAGTCCTCCTTCACTCTAGAATTCCAGTCTTTAGGCGCAACAGAAAATGTAGGACATCCAATTCCCAAGAACAAAGCGTAACCACCAAGACATGCAATTTTCCTCAAACCCTCACTCAAAGAGAGTTTATAAACCTGCACGACAAGCTTATCCGAAGAATGCACAACCACAATCAACACATCTCCACCCGACTCCACAAGGTATGAACTCGTGTACCGATCCATGTTTTCCAACCTCAATTGCTCAGACTTGATTAAACGCAAGCCGACCTCACTACTAGCTCCACACTCAACCAACATAAAAACGTCTACAACAAGACTCTTATCTATTGCACACAACAATTGTTCCTCCTTCCAAAACAAGATATGTAGATATTCTTTCCCCCGGGAATTCGAGTAGTTAAGCCAACTCCTCTGACCGCTGTCTAGTTTAAACAAATAAACACGATTGTAACCTTTGACGATCAATGCCACAAAATCACAGGATAAATGCTCACTAGAGAAAACAAAACATTGGACATACTCCCTGCCATGTGGAAAAGGAGGTGGTAAATGGGGCGGCAGCTTGATGGATACATTACTAAACGGGTTGTACAACGCAAGCGGGTGATTACTGCCACACAAGGAGGTACCGGGAATAGTGGTGTCGCGACAGTGGCACCCGAAAAGGAGCCAGCCGCCTGTGGAGGATGTCAAGCATGTCCACCCGAATATCGGCCGTGATGTACTTGTAGGGTTTGGTATATTATTAGGATATATGTTACGCAAATAACGACCTTCTGATACATGTCCGCTCCAAAGACTAACAAATCGTACAAGCCTTGAATTTTCTTGTAACATTAACCAAGGTGTCCGACAACAAATCTTGGACATTGCAAGCGAATACCAACGTTTGCACATACTACTCGTTCTGATTATATCTCTTAATTCAGACCGTTTTATATAATATGCATAGATTACATCAAGCACATCTTCTGGGAGTTCCACACCTCTCTTCATACTCCACCTACAGTAATAATACCACACAAGTACACATATTACTAATTTACTCAACCAAAATCCAATTTGATTTGATAATAACAAAAAAAAAAAAAAAAAAAAAAAAAAAAAAAAAAAGGCCACAATTTGACAACAACTCAACAAACATGTTCCCAATTTACTGATTTGATTTTAAAAATTAAAAAACTCCAGTCTAAACAATAAAAAAAATCCAAGTACCATTGTTTTTTAATGAGAGTTGACCTTATTGATTGATGTTGAGTCTTCCTTGTCTCTATACACGGGGCGTCGTATTCCTTACGCTGTAGGGCCGTTCTTTCACCGCCAGAAAAGTTGTCAGGATGCATGTTTTTTGATCATAAATGTAGTAGAATTGTTGTGGGTTTAAATTTCGAAGAATCGAGGAGTTGGAAAGAGTTTGATTTGTGGAGAAAGGTAAGGAGGCGGAGGAAACACTGGTGAGATCTCTAGGGTAGAGGAGAGAGAAACTGAGGATTGGGGAAGGTGAGTTTTGGAAAATAATACCGTACACCCGGGCTGACATGAGCATGATGTCATCTTTTGTTTTGCGTTTTTTGTTTTTTTTTTTTTTAATTTTGTTTTTTCCTTTTTTTTACTCTTTGATTCCCTAAATAAATTTTAATTAACTACTTTGCTATCTTCGTGATTATACGTTAGTCTGTTTCTTTTAGTGTTCTTATTCGAGATATTTTTATTAATATCAAAAGGTTGGGGTTATTCGTAGAAAATAGGGCAAAAGTTGGGTTATTTTTGTTAAATTTGCCTTTGATTAATTATATAGAGCAATTTGTCATTAGACTTGAAAGAGTTTACTATAAATGAGATATATAAATGAAAAAATATTTTTGAAAACAATGAATAAATCTGTATGGTAGAGTTAGTTTTTCATTTTGAGTGAACTCTATCATGTAGAGTTAATTTTTAACTCTAGGGGATCTCAATCCGATAGGAATATGCTTTATAAGACTTCTCATTTCGGGATTGATGTTATTGTGTTAAAATTCAAGACTTCAAATTGATACCCTTCCATTTGAAGTCTTGAATTTTAAATTTGTGAGAGGAATTCAAACGAAATGTAAAGAATTTATTGAAATGGAGGCAATATGATGGAATTATGTGTTACATACTTACATCAATCAAATATTTGATGGTGACTTCATTATCTGCTCTTTAGTTATTTTGTGGCCGTGGCAATCAACTTTGGTATTTATGATCATCTTTGTAGATGGAAAAAAAATAAAAATAAAAAATAAAAAATTTCCCTTCGTTTCATTGAGTTTGGTTTATGTACGTGAAAGAATTTCAAATCATAATTAAAGAATCGAAAGAACATAGTAATGTACTATATTTGCCAAAAAAAAAAAAGGCAAAATAACAAGAAGTACTCTCGTATTTGCAAAGTCTTCTGAAAATAACTCAACCTTTCAAATTTCGATAACTAATTAACTAGTAATCCCACGTTCATCTTTATTGTGCATTTCAAGAAGTCCAAATCTCGCCGGAGATGGACCATCCGATCACCAATCAAATAATTCCGACTTTCATATTTGGATAATAAGGTGAGTATAATTGAATTGCATTGATCTAATCTGATTTCTTTTGCACACCCCTAGAGCTTGTAGTCTACGGGGAGTGGTCTAATGAATTTGGCCATTCTGAATATTGTAGGACAACCTAAACCAAAACTGGGATCATTATAAGTAGTTTTGGTGGTTACACGATCCTTCATCCTTCAAAGAGAAGACACTCACATGAGAAAGAGTAGCAAGATATATACAGTCCTCCTTCACTTTGGAATTCCAATCTTTAGCCGGAACAGAAAATGCAGGACATCCAACTCCCACGAACAAAGCGTAACCATCAAGACATTCAATTTTCTTCAAACCCTCACTCAAAGAGAGTTTATAGACCTGCACGACAAGCTCATACCAAGAATCCACAACCACAATCAACACATCTCCACTCGACTCCACGAAGTGTGTACTCGTGTACCGATCCATGCTATCCAACCTCAATTGCTCAGACTTGACTAAAACCAGACCAACCTCACCAACACCACACTCAGCCAACATAAAAACGTCTACAACAAGACTCTTATTATCAATTGCGCATAGCAATTGTTCCTCCTTTCCTCCTACCACAAAATCACATGAAAGTTGAGAACTAGAGAATACTAAACACTGTGGCGGGTTGTTCTGTGAAGCCTTTGAAGGACTATGGTGTTCAGGTGAATAATGTGGGAGCTGGAAGCATGCCTTGCGGAACGGGTTGTGCAACCAAAGGGAGTTTGGTCTAAGAACATTGCCAAGGGAGCGCCAACCAAAAAGTAGCCAGCCGTCTGCAGAGGATGTTATGCAATTCAATCTAAACCGTGGTAGGCGGGGGCGTAAATCCAACAAACCACGGCATTGAGAATTTTGTTCACCCCAGAGACTAACAAAACGAACAGCGAATTGGCGTTTATCCAACGACTTGTCCTGAAGCATTAGCCAGGGTGTCTCACACGCAGTCTTAGAAATTACAAAAGAGTACCAACGTTTGCACGTAATACTTGATCTCATTATATTTCGGAATCCAACGCGTGCAAAGATTATATCAAGGATCTCTGCTGGAAGGTCTGGCATTCTCTTAATGCAATCTTGATGGTCTTCTGATTCGCCTACCGTGTCAACGACTCTTATCAAACTCCCCCTACAGCACCACAACACATGAGAAATTTACTCTCCACTGAAAGATTGAGACATTTGTAACTGAAATCCGTGTAGGATGAAACAAAGTGACATAAACTCTAACTATAAGCTCTCAAAGTAACATGAAAAACAACCCCAAAACTTTTGTTTCTTTGGTTTTTATAAGTTTATCACAAGTTTCACATACCGAAAGTTTGTTTTTTTGTTCACTTTCATTAACAAGAGTTAAGGAGTCAAACCTCTAATCACCATCACTTGGCAACTTGTTGAAGGGATGAGACCACTTACCATTCTCAGCAACTAGTTTCGCTAAATCGGAAACTTTAAGCAATAACACATCAACACTAGTACACTACCCATGCAAGCAATTAGAAAAGCACACGAAAAAAAAAAAAAAAAAAAAAAAAAAAAAAAAAAAATTTTTTTCTGGGTAATATATGAATGCATCGATATTCTGAAGTCCAATAGTAAACAAAAATAAAAAGACAGAATCCAAAAACAATTAAAGGAAGCTATGAAATCAATCAAAGAAGTGACGTACATGGAGGATTCCAGTGAGGGGGTTGCATCACATGATCCCACCATCTCCATCGCTTTTCTCTTTTTTCCTTTCTTTTTGTTACTTTGGCCTTTTTAGATTTTATAGGTTAAAAACTTCGGATTTTCTAGTGTGTGCCCTGAGCGAGATAATACTCTCATTAAATAAGGAAGTACTCGTATATCGGTAAAGGCTTTAAACATCTGCCCTTGAGCACACACTAGGAAAATTGAAAAAACCATGCATCAAAATTTACCAAAAAATACCAAGAAAATGATTATGGGTAAGATTAAATACCTCCTTAATTATCCTTCCAAACAAAGAAAAAAAAACCTCCTTAATCAATTATAACCCAAGTAAATTATGAAGTCTAAACCAAATAAATAGAATTCTAATCCTATCAACAGTCTAACACTGACCTCTATCCGCCTCACGGCCTCACCCACACTTTCTGCTACCCACCCCTCTACGGACCACCACACGTCGGCCGGCCTACATTGACCAATGTTGAGCACCACTACTGTAATGATTATAGCTATAAGCCGATAAATCATATTTAACAAAGGACGTAACTAAAGAAACGGATGAACAAGGAAAAAACAAAACAAACTTCTTAAGGTGAAATCAGGGTCTTTTGAGAAGGCAATTCGGCGACAAAGAGAAGTGTTTGTGCCCAGCCAGCATATTTCCCGTATCTTGTAACAAACGCTTCAGCAACACGGTTGCATAGCTTCGGTGATAAACGTGCACCAGCCAATTCCGGCACCAGATATCTTGTAGCAATCCGCCAAACATGTGTGTCAACAGGAACTGCATGGTGCTGATCGAGAGAGAAAAGAGCTACACATGCTGCGACCTTTGGACCAACACCAGACAGAGTTGATAGAGCACTTATGACCTCCTCAAGGCTTGATTCACGCAGCGAAAGAAGCCATTTAGCACCTCCACCAGCCTTCTCTTCCAAGGCTTTTATCGTCCCCACTACGTATTTTGCTCTATAACCAAACCCTGCCTTCCTAAGCTCCGCTTCAGAAACCATTGCCAGGCGTTCCAATGACGGAAACTCATGAAAATCAAACCCTTCGACACTACCTAGATAATTGCCTAATGAAGATATAAAATCTACCATTTTAGTAATCCTCCCAATGTTACTATTAGACGAACACAAAAACTGAACCAAGCACTCTAATGGATCCTGCCTAAGCACCCGCGCCCCAGCCAGATGAGGAGCTAATTCCGCAAACCGGTCATCTGCAGCTGCAAATTTCTCCCACATATCAGCCAAACAAATTTCCACATTGAGAAAATCAAGCAAAGCCAACCTAACATCATCCTCCTCCACCGTGGACTGACTGGAAGTAGCATGGATGTGGTAAGCAACATCACCATTTTCAAGGTGCTTTAATGATACTAAATGGGACTTGACGACACCTGTGTATTGTAGAGGCCCTGTTTTCTTCCATCTGAAAGACTGACCGGTTGGGAATGTTAAAGGCAATGACAGCTCTGATTTCCCCAAATTAAGAGGCACCCACTTGTCATTTATACTAGGGTTTGGTAAGCTTTGGGTTGTCAAAGTTTGAGAAAGAGACCGTTTAGCTCTTCTTGAGGAGGAGAGAGTTTCGGAGGCTTTTGAGAGGTGAGTAATGTCAAGGGTGAGCGGTGTTTGGGGTAGTGAGGGTTCAGTGGGCCGTAAAGTGGAACAAGGCTTAGAGCTTTTTCTTCGCTTCATGAGATAAGATGTTGACAGAGGTTGTGCTCTGATATATGCGGACAGAGGTAGTGTTCTGATAGATGTTGAAAGAAGTAGTGTTCTGAAGCTCAGACAGCACATTCAAAAGTAATTTCGGAAATTGATCACTGTGTGCAACCAACTCCAAGATCCAAAAGAATTTGATTGCTCTGGTTCAAAGGATACACCGAGAGGCTGAGACTTCAGAACCTTTTTAAGCCCTTTTGTTGTTAAAATCTGCATAAAAACGACATAACTAAATGATCAAACCAATATAAGTCAAGATAGAGTCTTTTCCATCAACAACATATCAGTCGCCAGCATCTCCATAATTATAAGATTTCCGTATCTATCAAGTAACTTTATATTTAAACATAACAAAAGCTACCATATGTTATATACGAGGCAAATACTATATTTTCTTCCCTTCAACCCAATCAAAAGAATGGCAGGACATTCAAATTTCAAACAACTAAAAGCAGATTCCTTCAAGTAAAGGGGTTATCTTGGCTTTGCCTCTTCTATAGGTGGTTTAATCTGTGTGAGGATCTATTTCTTTCAATGTGTTGATATTGAGCCACTGATACAGCGACTAAAAGAAGCTTGTAACGGCAAACATGTCAAGAAAGGGCTGCATAAAAATTTTCGAGTACGGTTCTCTCACTGCTCAGTGATTTATGTACCTTTGCTTAAGCTCGTTTACATCATTTGTCAACCTGTGCTGATAATTTACCTCTCTAAAACTTATAACCTCTAGTTTTCGGCCACCAAGCAACAATGTCACCTTGTACCTATCACTATGGTCGGGGGTAAAGGTTGAGCAAGGTTCCTAAAGCTCGACAACAGACTACCAGGGCAGAGGCAATGTGACTCGCAAATCAGATTACTTTTGAACATCAAGCACGTTCCTTTGCCTTCATTAGTCTCTAAAGAAACAATCCTAGCACAAGACACAAATGCACAATAGGCTAAGGCAGCTACTTCTGGACTTATATCCCAATCTTCCAAAAATAACAGGCAGTTCACCAATCTTTCGGGTAAAATACAACACAAAACCCGAAATAATACGGCAAGATATCAACTTCTGATCCAAAGATGAAGACTTGCTCTCACCACAGACATTTCTCAGCCGCGGCGGGCGCGAAACCCTACAAAATCCTCAAGGGCTGTTTGCAGTCTAGCTGCCATTGTATCTCAAGTTCATACACTACCAAATCTGCTGAAGTGTGATTTCTAAATTCCGTTATAACAATAACAATACTTCAAAAACATAATTTAATTGCTCTTGAATCTCTGCTAACAGTTGAAATCTCCTAAAAGGGCAATTCTATGACTAATCATGGAATTTGACAAATTAAATTTCATGCACAATAAAATGTCAAAATCAAGCCAAACAATTTAAACCCTTGTTATAATTAAATCAAGTATTATTACTTATGAACTGTCGGAACAAAAACCCATCAAATTTGCAAATAAAATTACAATTAAATTGAAACATTAAATAATAATGGAATTTATACAATGCATATAAACTCAACAAACCCAAATTAATTAAATGAAGAACAGATTTTTATAAGAGAATAGAGATAAATCAATTAAATTAATAAAGTAATTAAGTACCTTGTTATAATAACACGGAAGCCCAGATGAAGATAGTTTAACAAAATCTTCAAATTGAAGTTCCCTGGAATATTTGGGCATTTTTTCTCCTGCTAATTTTGCTATGGTTTTCATACCTCAACGGTCTCAATGCATCAGCCGTCCGATTAGCTCGCCTCAACTGAGATGATGACACGTGTAAAAAAGAAAAAAAAGAAAGATGAGACACAAAAATGTCAGAAGTGGGATTTGAACCCACGCCCTCTTTCGAAGACCAGAACTTGAGTCTGGCGCCTTAGACCACTCGGCCATCCTGACTTGTGTTATACAATTTGGCCAATTAATTATATTTAAACATTGTTTTCCGCTTGAAGAAAAGAAAAGATTTAGCTTTTTTATTTTAATCTTCGTACAAAATGTCGTGAACGTTATCATGTCTTATGTTCGTACAAACCGTCGTTAACATTTCGGACACGGTAATTTTGGGGTAGAGATTTTTACACTCCCCATATTTATTTTTACACTCCTACTAGTTAAGTGATTCAAAAAATAGTTGGAGTGTACAATAAATATGAGGAGTGCAAATATCACTACCCGTAATTTTGTGGTATCTTTATGAATCGCATACAGTTTTACTAACATTTTGTAGAAACTAGAACGTTAAGCACCTTGCTCCCCCTGTTCTTTTTGACAACGATTAAACTGAACAAGGAAAAGAAACGCGAAAAATAACTACGAGCTAAATCACAGTGAAAAGTGAAGCTACTGAGAAAATAAAGGTATTCCGTCAACATCAATGTGACAATGTAGCACAACACAAGAAGCTGACATGCATCAGCTTCAAAGTATCTGGTATCATGAATACTCAAATAGTAATCCTCGTGAGACCAGAAAGCCTGACGAAAATCAGAAATTCATACAATTTAATTGTCTGAAGTCGTGAACAACGACATAGGGCCTCAATTTTCATGTAAGGGGATCAAATGCGTGCAGAATCCTTCATAACGAAAGAGACTAAACCTGTACCGACCAGCATCTGATTCAATACAGGAAATATCCTGGAACTGAGCATACGAGCATCTATCCTACATTCTACCCTAGAAACAGAAATACCCACATTAACGGTTGATCTGATTCTGGCCAGCTGAAAGATTGAACTGCCAGAATATCACATTTTTGCTACATTGCAGTCCATGCGGATATGACACCATGAGGTGGTTGATGATAAACTGATAATACAGGCAATACTCATAATACGCAATTGCTCAGCACGGGTTAATGTGAGAAAACCAAGGTGGATCTGAAATACCTGTATCTCATATTATCAGTTAAGACATGTTAGCTGGCTAAAAGAGGGATATATAACCAGCTTGTACTTCCTAGATACTATAAGCTATTACAAAAATGTAGACTCAAAACTACATTGTCAGAGGTCCAAAGAAATGCTTCTAAGTTTTCCAGGAAATCCTAGCCAACCATGAAGCTTTCAAAAAACAACAAAAGAAAAAGAGACTTCACACAATGTTTATTTTCTATTGCCTTAACATTCCTGTGCTTAAGGGCAAGACCTGTAAACAGAGCTTACAGATTTGATAGTCGATAAATGACAACAGATAATTACAGGATGCAGCAGTCAGCAATTAAGGATAGGTATAGTACAATTAAACAGGATGTCAGATAGGCAGAATGTCGCCACACCTTACTAGCTAAAACCAGTGCTTCACAAGATAACCATTGTCAATACTAAATATGCTTGTCAGCAACATTGACAATATTTTATGAAATCTTAAGCATTTAAACAACCATACATCCGAAAGATCATAGACTGAACCAGCAACTTCTGTTCAATCATTTAGATTCATCAAGCTGCCCCGTCACAACTATTTGTGGACAAACAGCCCAAAGGGCAATAGTTCATCAACATAGCATCAACAACAAACGTGTCCGAGAAGAATTTTGGGCTGGATAACATTCAAACCTGAATAATCAACTGGGAAGAGGAGATATCGAGTATATGCATGCATTGTACAAAGAGAAGCATATATAGACTATAAACCATACTACAGCATAGATATGGCCAAATCTGTGCAAACGGAGCATTATTTGTAGTGTATTCTTTCATGTATTTTAGCACACATACGTAACAAAACCTCAAAACAGTGAATGGAACGAGGAGAAATGAGAGAAAACAACATATATAATGAATCACCCTGGTAAAAAATGAAGACTGTATAATAGCTTAGGATGATAGGATAACTTTATGGAATCTTGTTCTTATTGTAAATATTCAATCCGATACATGTCTATTTAGTATTCACGTCATATAAAATTAGAAACTCCTGAATAAAAAACAATCAAATCTATTCACAACGCTTTCTAACAAAACCTGAAATTTGATCTTAGATAGTAAGAAACAGAGGAGACAGCCTCCTAAATGGGTGAACTTGCTAAGCCCAAGCGTATCCTGATCCCAGTATTGTGAAAGATAGCAGCTTCGATGAGTTCAACAAGCATTCCAACAGTATCAACAGCCTGTGGGTTAGCAGAACCACAGTATTAAAACTCGATACACAAAAGAATGCAAAAGACATCTAGGTAATAATAATCCAAAGATCGATAAAAAAAATTCTGTGATGGGTTTTCCCCCCTCTTTTTACACTATGATTAAGATGACATATGTACAGCAAATATAAATTTACACTATATCCCTAAATTCGACTCGACCGAGCAAAATAATAGTAGGAAGGAAGGGTAAAAAGTCATAGGATTGGAGATGTGTGCAGGTACTGAAGAAAGACCGACTCACCTGAAAAAGCTGTAGCATGTAAGCTCCAGGTGGAACCACAGATAAAGATCCACTATTGTGACAGATAAGCATCCTTGGCTCCCTCTTGTCAAGCAAGAGAGTAAACAAAAGGTCAGGAAGCCATCCACAGCTACAGGAGCTATTAGATTCTCATAAGTGAAACTCATCATCCACATCCTCCAGTGATAAACCAATACTGTTGTCTGAAAGCAGTCAATAAATGTTCAAATAGTTCAAGCATTCAAGCCGGCCCAATTCTTGAAAGCAATCAAAGCCTCCATCTTATGGACACTTCTCTTCCTCAACTTTGATACCTTAAGTTTCTTATGAGTTTCCATAAATGCTTGCTTGTACCTCCACTTATC
>JBBYHQ010202035.1:0-24531 GCA_038382645.1 Spergularia azorica
GTGGTGTTACAATGGGTTTTTGGTTTTATTTGGTGGTTCCCCAAAAAAAAAATTTATAAGGTGGTTCCCCAAAAAAAGTATAAAGTAGGAGGTGGTTTCCACAAAAAATACTAAAATTTAAATGTAAACATACTCTTTTTACATGAAATCCTACATGATACGCAAATAAATCTGATATCTAACGCGATACATTCTACATAACTGTTGCATCCTAACTAAAAAAGGTTCGTCTACCTTTAACAATATCGGAATACCGGAACTAACAACCATTTGTCTAGTCAGATCATTTAATTAAATTCTTATTCTTCCGAACTATTTTTTAGTTTTCATTATATCAACCACTCGCACAATATATTTTACAGTAAGGGTTTAACATGATAACAATGTTAAAAAATGCATTAAACCTAACACGATTCTTCAAAAAATGACAATATCACGGATTTCTTATTAATGAGAAAACTTAAAAACTTTACCACAAAATAAATCATAAGTGTAGAGGAATTAATTATGATAATAATTCCCTGATACTCCATAAAGAACAAAAATTGAGATGAACTAAAATGACAAAATTACCCTTTTACTAATCCTCCTACAATTCTTAAACCTCCCCCTCTCTTCCTCCGATCTATAAATACTCATCCCCATTCCCTTCATCCTTTTCCTTCTCTCTTTCCTATTCCTCCCTCCCAATTCTCTCTCCTCCATAGCCAAAAACCTCAGTTCAATTCCCGAGCTTCGGACCGATACCGCGACACCGGTGCGCTTTCTTTCTCTTTACTTTATTTATGTTATGTTATTTTCACTTGATTCGCATTTATTAAAATCTATATCATATCATAAATAAATAAATTCTATATACATGCATTGTTTGATTTTTTTAATTTTTTTCAGAATTGATTTGTTCCCAATTTTATACATAATTAATAACATTTAAAAATTCATCAACTTCGCCGGAGATTTCAGCTCCGGCTACTGTCTCACACAGCTCGCCGGAATTTCCGGCTAATCAGTTAATTTATTTATTTTTCCGTAATTACCGAAATTACACATTAATTTATTTCCATTTTTAAAATTATAAATTATAATTAGCAAATAAAAATGTAGATTCTGAACAATTCTGGTTAATTTTGGGAGTATCTAAGCGTAAAAAACGGCGAAGAAGAATTAGAAAAAAAAAAACGGTTGAGGTCGTTTTGATGATTTTTCCACGCGCTAATTTAGCGCGTGAGTAGCACGTGGAGTTTGCCATGGTAAGGAAGTGGCGCGTGAGTAGCACGTGGAATGTGAGTGGGTGGTTGTGTGTTGGTTGTTTTTCCGTTACTTCGGTTAAAGAATCAGACATTTTAAGTCAATGTCAGATGCATAGAAAAAGGGCGAAGAATAGGTAACTGTTATACACGTGGCAGATTTTGAGGCGTAATGTTGACTCAGAATCTTAAAGGTGTTTTTTGACTCCTTAAACTACTGTGTCGTACTTGTAACCAAAAAAAAAAACTACTGTGTCGTACTCTTATAGTCTTATACGAGGAGTCTTTTACTCTTCTTTGCTCTCGCGTCTAATGTATTTTTACCCCCAAAACGCTTAAAGTGCGGTGACGATATTTCCACGCCATAAATAAATTGGAGTAGTTAGGCGCATGCGATTGAAGTTAATGTAAAAGGTCGGGAAAGATAATCCTATGTTTTTACCTCTTTACTGTTATTGCAATTAAAATGTCATTAGATGCTAGTTACCACAGGTAGTTATTCATTTTTGAAATGCGTGAGGTAGTTGGTAAGGTAAAGTAATTGAGACTTGTGTCTACTAGAGTGATATGTACGAGAGAGTATGATCAGCATGCAACGAGTATGTACAAAAATATTGTATCACTAGTCTTATGGTATATGGTGTATATTCAAACACATTGTGATCATTATACAAAATAAAAAAAATATAAACCTTTAGTAAATAACAAATGGAGTAGTTTAATTTGTTAATTGATAGTTTGATAGTGTATATAACATCCATAGAAAAGGTACAAATGAGTCTTACATAATACAATAAAGATTGCAAAAAAAAACTAACGACAATACAATTTCTTTGTATGTGAAAAATTTATGTTCTAAACTCACAATTTTTATTTTGTGAAGAGTGTGAGGCTTTAAGTTTATTCAGAGCTCTGCAAGTAACTTAGTACCATGCATGTTTATTAGAACCTCTCTTTTTAGGTTGAAATGTTTGAGTAAATCTTGAACTATCTTCCATAGATTATGTTGAATTGATCATTTATCTTTGTTCTTTGTCTTGGGGTCGATTTTGTAGATTTACCTAGTCCACATAATATTTCCTTTAACTACTTATAAGAATTGTTATAACATAATTAGCTAATCTTAATCGAAAGATAAAAACAATTTCCAGAGCAATTAAATATAGGATCAATGTCTTTTTGAAGTGTTAGGATCCTCTAGAGTTGATTTTCAACTCTACTTGGTAGAGTTTGCCTAAAAAGACAAGAATAAATTTTTTAACAATTTATTTGTGACTCTTAAAATTCTTTTTATTTTGTCTTATTACTTGTTTTGCTAAACTCCACCAACTCTACATAAAAGAAAATCTAGATAATCATTTCCCCTTTTTGAATAAATCCTCGCTTTAACCGATGAACTAGCATAGCTTCGAGAATCCTAGTACGAGGGCAGTCCAATGAAAATATCTATGCAAAATTCCCAGAGTTAAGAAGGTCGGTGCATAAATAGGGACACTAGCACCTATTGAATTGGTCCCCTTAATTGGAGGCCATCACTTTTTAAATTGAACGGTCATTTCTGGAGGTGTTTTACTTTTGACTATCTTCACAGACTTTACTCATATTGTGTCAACCACTTCCTTCACTTCTCTCTTCTTTCCCCTTTGCTTTGCTTTAATTGTATGATGTTGTAACTTGTAATAAGTACTCAATTACTTATTATGTATGACAGTTCTTAAATTTGAATAATGACTCAACTTAATGGTGATAACTAATAATACTGGTTGTAAATTGATGTTTGACTTTGTATAAATACCGAGATATTGACACTTGGACTAGTATAACTCTCCACGTGTCCATAGTCTATAGGAATCGATATTTTAAGAACATTCGAAGAAAACCAGGAGTATCGCAAGTGGGGATAAAAGAGTAATGAGTAGTGCATGCATAAAACATATAACAACTTTAGATTACATTATACTATCAATCAATCACTTTGAAACTTAATTATAATCTCACAATTTTACTTTGAGTAACCTTCTAAATCTATTTTACGCCTACTATCTTTTGTCTTTTAGAGAAGAATTAAATGGATATGCAATTCCACTTTTTTGATGTCCTAAACGTTTAGATCTCCAAAAGATAGTAAAATGTTGAAAATTACTTCGGGGTGATTGTATGAGAGTGCATTTAACCTTAGTTGATGCCTAGATGATCATATTTTTGAAGTCTCTTTGAATACCTTGAACTTGAGAAGTTTGACAAATTTTGAGAAAGTTTCTCAGACTTTTCCTAAATTAATAGAGTAACAATATAATTGTATGTACTACCTATCTAAGTAGATTTCCTTGTGTTTTCTTGATGTCTTGTCTGAAAGTTACTTCTAGCATAAGCTTATGAGCTATGAGTCATGAGATCCCAAAATTAGTCATGGTGTCCCCACAAGGTTGACATTCAAGTCACATCTTTCTTGTTCTTTTAGAGCTATGCAATCACACAATTTTTAATGTAATATTGTGTAATGTTGAAACTAAAATTTATTACTGTCCTAATATGAACTTAAGAATTTCCCTTCAAAAGGAAAAAATACTGTATGAACTTAAGAATTAGTTTCATTGGAAATAGACGTGTTACCTAGACTAATAAATTAGTAATTTTATCCTTGATTTAAGGGGTCTCTTTCTTCTTTATAGAGTAATTAACTTGTGTGTCTCTTTTACAGCAGCTGGTTTTTACCTAACCATCTAATGTTCCTCTATCAAGTGACATGTCTTCCTACACTTTGCAATTCTTTAATCACCATCATTGACTATATTGGAGTTAATTATTTCATACAAGTAATCCAATGTACTTTTACCCTTTAAAAGATGTGTAATTATCTAATATAAGAAAAGACGAGAATCAAACTCACAAGAAAACTTGGTTCTATAAATTCCAAGAAAGCGAAGTCTAAATACAAAGCTTAACAATTATATGCAATGCCTGACGAAAAATCGCCGTTATCATCGAGTTTTGAAATGAATATATAACATTTTCGTTCTTTTTGTTCAGACGATGAGATTTCATACCCTGCGTGTAGGGCTGAGCAACGCCGGGTACCCGGGTGTATGAGCCGGAACCGGAACCGGTAGGTACCGGTTCCCAAAATCTAGAACCGGAACCGGAACCGGCTTCAACGATTCCCAATTTTTCGGAACCGAAACCGGAACCGCCAATACCCAGTACCGGTTCCGGGTACCCGTTAGAATTATGATTACTTTGTCAAAAATCAAAAAAAAAAAAAAAAAAAAACCATAAATTTATGCAAGAAAATCAGTATATTCAACCAAAAATTCCTACCCACATAATCCATGTACACAAATCTGAGTATTCAACACAACATTTGATTAATCAAATGAATTAATAATTTACCTATAGAATTCAAATCAAAAAAAGAACAAAGCTAGATCTGGGGGCCGAATTAATGATGTATTGGAGGGTTGACGGCAGCGGCTGTATAGAGGAGGGCTGGAGGTGGAAGACGGCGGCCGGCGGGTATGAAGGCATGGTGAATTGGTGAGTGCAAGTGAGGAGAGAGAGAAGAAGAAAGAAAACATGAGGGTTGAAAAAGAGGAGGGAGGCGTGAGTGAAGTGAGAAAAGAAAAAAAAAAGTACTCCTCTACATTTGTTTAGGGTTTTAGATTTTTATTTTTTTTATTTTTTTTAATAATAATGCATATACCGGGTATCCGAGCGGTTCCGGTTCCCAAACTTCACTACCCGGAACCGGAACCGTTGTAACCGGTTCCTTAGTTTTGATACCCGGAACCGGAACCGTCAATACCGGTTCCGGAACCGGAACCGCCGGTTCCTAACCGGTTCCAAATCCGGTTCCGGGTACCTTGTTCTTTTGCTCACCCCTACCTGCGTGTGTAGCCAAACCTATCATAAGGTTTCATTAGTTCATTGACACTAAATCTCCAAACTAAATCAAAGATCGAAGTTTTAATTATGACTCTTCACCACCCACTAAATCAGACTGTAAGTAACTCGTAAAAAAATATATATATTAAAGCAGTAAAAATATTCATTTGCTTGCGTAGTTAAGTTTTGACTAATGACATTGATTGTTTTTCCACTTAATTATATGAGCTTTCATAGGGTACACGTGTGAGTTTTAGTACGTGGTATGGGCTTCTGAGTAATATTATGTTCGATGGTCTTGTTGTGTGGGCCATGGATTTTTAGGTGGGTTATGAAGCAAAGTACATAGGAAACATTTTGGGAGGTTAATGTTGTTGGTGATATGATATGGTATGAATTATGATGTATGATCCTTTGTCACTGACAATCAACTTATAGTTCGTTTTGCTATCAACCACGTCTTATTTAGCGTGTAACTTATGGTTGTCAATGTTCTAAACTAGACCTGTTCGATTGGTACACTTTCCCGTTGTATACTCTTAGTATGACTCCTAGAAAGAGATGCATGAAAGTGTTTCATTTGTTTTTTCGTTTTAGTTTAATGTAGTTATATAATACAATATCGAATTCTACATTTTAAATGTAGGAATAGGAAGAATAATGTAGCTAGTATAATTGGAGATATAGACTTAGGATTGCGCAATACTGCTTCGTAAACTGGTAGAAGGTTTGAAGATATACTCCACAAGATAGTGTTTTGCATATATAAGCAATAATAATAACTTTAACTCTTTTCCACTTCTTGGTTATTTAGAAATAGTAGTGTGTAATACTTATCAGAAAGTGCAATTGCGCAAGTTGATTGCTAAATGGAGTTGGGTTAGATCTTGTTACCCACACATTGGTGCAATAATAATGTTGTCATAATAGTGGTTGAGATCTATGTTGTCCTTGCTTTTATGCCACACCACACGTACGCACCCTCTCTTCTTGCTATAGCTAGATTGTTGCTTAGACAATGCTTCATTCCTTAATTAGACACTTGCCACTTGCCAGTCTTAATTAGTAGCGCACACGGTACTAAGTTCTTTTTTTTTTTTTTTTTTTTGGTGAGAAAAAGTTAGAAATGTCCCAACTTGTTTGGTATTTTGCCTTTAATATATTAGTGTAGGAAGTTAACAGTCACTTGGCCTTAGCACTCATTATAAGGCATGCCTAATATTTTGGTTTCTGTCATAATTAGTCCTTTATTATGGGTTAATGATTAAATACATAGCTAATTTTCAACTTAGTTTTCTAAGTTTTTAGCTAATTTGTTGTTGCTATATATACTAGCTAGTTGCATAAATAGCTAATCTTCAAGAAGCTAATAGATGTGCAAGTCAACTAGTACAAACTCAAACCTATTAGCTTGTTTCTTTAGGTAGGTACTATACACACTTTTAATATTGTTCATGTGTTTCTTGTATGAGTAATTGATTATGTGGTTTGTTATTAGATAAATGATCCCATTCACACAGCCATACAATTTTTGGTTTTGTTTTTAGAAGGTGTACTTTTGTGTTAAGGCATCCAATCTTGTTGTTTTATGGATGTATAGTTGATTAGTGTTAAGATTTAACGGGTGGAGAGAGATTTAACCAGAATAAGTATCTAATCTTGTGTTGTGTGCCTTTGCACATGTTAATGTGCAAATCAAAGTTCTACATTGGCGAAACAAGAAAATTTAGACTTGTTTATTAGAAACCTCCAAACTAATTATGAGATGAACCCTTTTGAAAGGTTATTCAAAAACAAAACCGTAAGAGCTCAACTCAAAAATGAAAATAGCATACTAATAAATGTGGATCAGAGGTAGCAGCGCAACCCAACAACACATGTGAATGGAAATATTTCCTATGCCAGCAGGTTGAGACTTTCTTTGGTCTTAAATGTTGGTTACTTATGATAGAGCTGAGTATATTATTCCCACTATTATTTCATTATCCTCTCAAAACGTTTCATGATTATGGATGATTCTCTTCTTTTCCCCATGTGGCTTATAACCTTTTCTAGTCGACCTACCTGTTCTGTTGTTCATATTGATCAGACTTCAAGTTAGTTTTGGATTGTTAATTTTATTTGTTTCCTTTTTGAGTTTTCTTAATAATGCACATTGAGTAAGGATGCGTGTATCTAAACCTCTCTCAGAATCAGAGTAAGTAGTGGTTATATATCGACTTTTCATTGTTTGAAAAGACATGAAAGGTGGTTCGAAAGTGTCTAAGGAAATATGGTAACATATTGTCAGTTGTCTTTAGGAAGGCTTGATATACTTGATTGAATTGCTTGTTTGTGGGTTGGTTTGTGACATGAAGTCGCCGATGTGACTGAAAATCTAAGACGAACCTCGTTTGTCAATCAATCAACATCAAAATTGTCAAAATCATCGTACACTTTTGAACACTACATCCTATTCTACACTATCTTGTCTCAAAATGTCTAATCCTATCAAAAGATGCTGTCAAAAGTGAACTACTAATAGATGCTGTACTGTATTCATCAACCAACCCACTTCACATTACCCCAACTTTCCTTTTAAGGACCGGGTGCGACTGGCAAGAATCGTAGCTCAGAACTCTCGTCTAAGAGATGAGATTCAACACCACTGTAGTATTTTGTTAGAATAGTAATTTAAACATAGAATACGACCCTAGTCGAAACATATATCAATACCTGTAAGCTTATCATGTGTGATCACATGCCCTATGTTTTGATACTTTAAGATTTGCTGCTAGTGACACTTGGCTCACATGGTCCTAACCTTGATTGTGCAGGCTTATGTAGTTATTCACTTGGAAGTTGAAACCTAGGATTTATTACTAGGAGTCATATGTTTATTTCAATCTGATAACTGATAAGCATTAGAATGATGTGTATTAAATAAGCTTTTGATCTGTACTATGGCTTATGACAGTACAGTACATTAACAATTATAAGTTGTCAGATGAGTTTTGAGTAAGTGTAGTTTGCAGACAGAATCGGATATTCCGATCTCCCGATCTACATTAGTCCTTAATTTGTAATGCTGTCAAGCATCGACTGCGCGAAATCCTTTCCTTCTTTGCTGTTTAGTGCTGTAATTAGATGTTAATTAAGCATGTGGAGCTAACTTTCTTGCTTATTGTCTATCCATTAGCATGAAAAGCCACCATAAGGTTATAAGTTTTAACTAATTCTACTTGTACTAGATTAAACTAAGTTAATAACAACCTGAGATAATTAACAATTGTATAATGACCAACCAATTATATGGCCATGCTTGAGTTCTATAGCTACGTAGCTATAAAAGCGTATAACTTTCATAGATTGATCCCATGCATGCATTGGTTAGATACATATATACAACAAGCAAAAACTTGGGTAAGACGGTTCTGAACTCGTTATATTTATAGTGGTTTCGTTTCGAAATATGATTGGTTATCATTCTAGATGATGTACCTTTGCCTAGGACAGGTTAGGAGGACCACTTTAACTTCATATAAGAAAATGCAGGCTCTAGTTAGCCTAGGAGCATCTAGTTTTATATAAAATCTAACAGAGCTTTCATGATCACTACGTTTTTGTAAAGATAAATTTCATGATCAGCCTATTTGTCTGATTATATAAGTTGATAGTACCTTATATTGTATTTTTTAGAGACATTTGTATGATTGGTTTAGTACTTAATTCAGAGGTGTGTAGTACGTCTTCTCTTAGATTTCTTACATTTTTGTTGACACAATCATCGCGCTGATTAACTCTGCTGCAGGTGTACAGATCAATTAGAGAGTACAGACTGCAGAGATCAGCAGTTGTAGATTATTAGTATTTTTACTAACTCAGCTAGCATCTTGAATTTCCTGACAAGGTAACAGTCTTATTTCGAGTAGACTCGTTTATTTTCGTGTATTAGTAATAGTACAGTACGTTACAGTCCAGTATTCTAATGAGACCGATTTTGAATTGATAGTTCTGAACATTAGATGATGATGAAAAACCAGTTCCTGAAGGTGTATCATGCTTTGGGTTTCAAGTACTCGACAACCAATCCGCAAAGTATTGGTTTTTCTTCAAGTGCTAGGAATGACAAGATTAGTATGGTGATACCTGAACCATGTGAGCTGAACATCACAGAACCAAATGCCGATGATGCTAAGTATAAAGCATGGGTGGTGAGTCCTAAATTAAGAACTTTGCTTAGTTAGGCCGTAGAATAAAAGTTGTCTAGTAACAATTTCTTTGTGAATCTTAATATATACGCATGATTGCTTGTTATGATGGTATTGTAGGTTGATCATCCATCTGCACTGATTTCATTTGAGGAAATGATGAGCTTAGTCAAGGGGAGGAAGATCGTCGTGTTTTTAGATTATGACGGGACACTCTCTCCGATTGTAGATGATCCTGATCTTGCCTTCATGTCTGATACGGTAATGAAAATTGTGTCGACTGACTGTTACTTAGAATTTAGGAAGTCGAGACAGTCTATTGCTAAAATCCAGTCTTGTGTTTATACGTTCTTTTGCTTAAATTCCTGTTTCTTTTATCGCGGTTTTGGCACAGATGAGATCAGCAGTACGCGAAGTTGCTAGTTATTTTCCAACAGCAATTATAAGCGGAAGAAGCAGAGATAAGGTTATTCTTCATCTTGAAGTTGTTTGCATTTGGACCAACTTCCAAGCGTACACATATATTCCAAATACTTGTACAAGAGTTGCTCAGTGATGTTCTGTTTTCTTTCAGGTTTACGACTTTGTACAGTTAAATGATGTATATTATGCGGGGAGTCATGGCATGGATATCATGGCAAGGCGGCATAAGTCTGGCGACAAAAAGGTCAGTAGACAGTCATACACTCCTTCCCTTTTTTCGCTCCATCCATTCATATCCAAACTCGCTAAAAATTCAAAATCCCGCTCACAAAAAGAAAAGCTTGTGTTCAGGACTAGGGATTTTAGAGAGGTGGATTATGTATGTAGCACTAGATGTGAAGATTTCCAATTGCTTGAAATCAAAATTTGATGTCGAAAACTTCTTTTTTGGATATGATACAGGGTAATGAGGCCATGATTTTTCAGCCTGCTCAAGAATTTTTGCCTGAGATTGAAAGGGTAAGTTACTGTTAAGATAGTTTCTACAATGCAACCTTATATGATCAGATCACAGCTTAAGCAAAGCAATGTTGTACCTAGTAATCGCGTAATCTTCATTTTATTGGAACAGATACATAAGGAGCTAGAAGAAGAAGTAAAAGAGATAGAAGGGGTGACAGTAGAGGACAACAGATTCTGCATTTCAGTTCATTTTCGGAGAGCCAAAGAGAAGGTATATATATCGAAAAAACTAATTATTACTCCCTCCGTTATTTTCATTTGTTGGTTTGAATATGCGAGAGGAATTCAAACCAAATGTCAGGAAATGAATTGAACGGAGAGAGTACAAGTTACACTTAGTATTACTATATATTTTCGACATTGAAACCTTTTTGCTAAAACGTATGTGCAGGACTATTCTCTGGTAGAAGAAAGAGTGAAAGTGGTGTTAGCAAAACATTCTCGTTTTCGTTTAACCAGAGGTAGAAAGGTAAGATCAACACGAAAATCCTCTGTTCGATCTCGATTATACTTACTTAAGTGAGCCCTAATAACAAAATCATCCACAGGTTTTGGAGATACGACCATCAATAAAATGGAACAAAGGGAATGCGCTTGAGTACTTGCTCGAGACACTAGGTTTCGCGGAATCAAGTGATGTCCTCCCAATCTACATTGGTGATGACACAACTGATGAAGATGCATTCAAGGTTAGCACTCCATTTCTTCCATTCCCTTACCTCGAATGTTGCCACTCGATTTTGCTCATTGTATTCGCGATTTTCTTGCAGGTTATACACAAAAGAGGTCAAGGATTTACGATCCTAGTGTCAAAAAAACCCAAGGAGACAAGGGCTTCATACTCTCTGCGCGATCCCTCTGAAGTGCTATCCTTCTTGCTAAGACTAGCAAGATGGAGAAGGAACTCGTCGACGAGTATATAACTATTAACTATATATATCTAAGCCAAACAAAACACTTTGAGGCAGCAAGTTTTTTGATGGCTGCCAAGTGAAGTTTTGGTCGTTTATATAGTGTTATGTACATAGTTTTGCAGGGGGGAAAAGGTGTAGTAATACATAAAAAGACGGAGTTTCTAGTGCAACAGAGTGAATGAGTGATGAACTTAACTTGTGTAGGAAGTTTTTCTTGCTAGCTTAGCTTAGCTAATGCAAGTTTGATCTGTAGGTTTTTAAGTTTTTTTGACACAAAGGTGTTGGATCATAATCTCAACTCTTTTTGAACTTTGGATGAGTGAGCGTTTCTGTTGGGCCCCTGCGTCTGGCGACTACTCGTCCAATTAGTATGATATTGTCTGCTTTGGGCATAGCCCTCACGAATTTGTTTTTGGGCTCCTTCCCAAAAGACCTCATACTAATTAGATTGGTAATCTCTTATTAGGAAGTCTTTAAATTTCTTATTTCTCCGATGTGGGACTTGGGTTTGCACCCCAACAATTTCGTTTTTTTACTGCGGAGTAATTATCATAATAATTGCCAACTTTTAATCGTTTGATTTTCGGTTCGAGTTCTTTGTGTTTTGGTTGCAAATTTGAGATTTCTTTTTTAAAGGTAAGCGTATGAAGGAAAGTTGCTCAAATGTCAATACAAAGATGAGAAATGGATTCAAACAAATACCCCAACTTAAATTTCGAGAACTTGGGGTAAATGGTTTAGACCAAGATTATCAAACATCTTGAATGGACAGATCTCAAGTACATCTTCAATATAATCAAATATCAATGGAAATTCGGAATTCCATTTGAGAACTCTTGCAATTACCTTTGGCAATATTAGTAGAGGCGCAGAGATACCATGTCTTTAGTGGATTCGTTTGCTCTGCCCCCTTTGATTGTTTATGTTTGCCATGGATTTCTTTAACAAAATATTCAAATGAAACGTAAACAATTAAAAATGGGACTGATTATATCAGTTGAGTCTCATTCCATCATCGTAACTTCGTAAGCAGCAACGGCCTTCGCAGTAGGCTCTACCCATCGACTAGGAGAACCTTTGTTTACGCTGTAGCCTTAAACTTATTGTTCTGAACTTCTGATTCAAGTACTAAGAGTAGTACCGATAGAACATCTAAAAAAAAAAAGGTTGGAGTCGAGACTTAAGACTTGAAAAGTCGGAACTACACAGCTTTTGTAACAAGATCAGATTTGCTATATTAACTCTTAAGCTGTATGTATTACATTCAGCATGAAGCAACTATATTCTCCATCTTACTTAATGAAGATATATAGCACATATAACTTGGTAACTTACAGGTTACATTAGAACTGGAGATATGGCCACCTTAATGGCAAAACCTCGGATTACATGGGTTGGATCCGAGTTGCCCAAAAATATCTACATTGGAGTAGGATGGAAGCTCTCCTTCAATAGCCAACAGAAACCTAATTTCCAGATCCACTGGGCAAAACAAGGAGTCAAAACCTCGCCTGTTCCGTTCCTCTGCATCTATGCAGCGAAATTGATCCACGACAAAAGAGGGCTCTTGCAGGCTTGAGTAGGTGCATTCAACAGGTATTAACATTACTGCCCTCACGTGCAAGTGTAGGCTCTGCATCCAACATCCAGAAAGACTTCCCTGAGCAAACGAGAAGCCCATGGAGCAAAACTCATGTGCAGGCACACAAACTTCAAGGAATTCATGCCCATACCCAAAATGTTCAGGGAGAGTGATCAAGCCCCAACGCCACTGCAAAAAAGAAACAAGTGTCACCAAGAGATGAGAAAGAGATCAAGGAGTTCACACTCCATACCTATGAGGTTTGATATAAATCATCTATACTACCAACATTGTTCGTACTTTTGACTAGAGAGGTTTACACCACTAAATATTTACAAGGACGCCTCGTCAATGACAACCAAGTAAACCACCGATCCCATTCCTTAAGCAATTATAATATGAGTTCAGTGAATGTTGAAGCCAACATAGATACAGCAGAAGGAATGCTTTCACGAAAATCAATGAAACAAGCATATCATTTCCATTACCTAACTCGGAGGGGGGCTCTATATCTATTGTGGAAGTCGGACACACAATTTAACTTAGAAACCTGGGGGAAGATGCATAACCTGGTGAAGGTGGTCTTGTATCTCCCTGATAATTTTGCAGTTCCTGAGCACCTCCTTTTGGATATCCACAGAACTTTTGTGCTTGCGACCCCACCAAACCTTCTGGTTGAACAGAACCAAACTGCAGGTGTTCAGTCCACGAACCATAATCAACCGGGTGAAGATGGTGGTAAGGATATAGCATAACAAGACGGTGAAGACTGAAGAGCATCTCCAGCAGAAAAAACTTCATCATTGTGTACAGAATGCACCTGGTACACTGAATGATCAACAAAGTCAGGAACATACTGTGTAGAATTTAGAGGGGATGGGCATTTGACAAACAATATTATGGGTCAGAGTTGCGCTGGAAGGTATCCCACGTTCTATCACTTCGGGAAATACTAGTAGCTGACCGGTCTATCTTCGTGTTTTGTTTCTCATTATAGTTACGATGTTGAACACGACCATTATATCGTGGCTTTGAGTTGAAATTCCAATTGCCTTCCCTGTCCTCGTAGTTCTCGTTCCTGTCATGGCCGTAGTCCCCTCGATTCTGCCTGGGCGTAAAAAGTTGGCGCTCCTTGATCATGTTCTAAAGAATGTCAAAACAAGTTCTATTACTATCAGATAGCAGTTAAATGTCAACAGTTTCTTATACTTAAAACTTTAAAAGATAGAGATGCATAACCTAAGGACAATAAAAATCATTCAACACGTCAAAAGTTCATAAATACAATGAACTTGATAAATTCCACTGTGCTGGTTTGATCTGAGAATAGAGTAGGCATGTGATTGCATGCCGCTTATGATAAAGATGATAGGACAAAGAGACGGTAGCGTCCCTAATTCAGACTAGATGATATCCACTAAGGAGAAAGTCATAACCCTGAAAATGATACACCATCACGATTCTGTAAAACATAAAACAATATCTTTGAATTTTGTAGAAGAATCATGAGATAAGACATGCAAATACTGACAATTTGAAGAAAGCACCTGAGTATGTAATTCGAAGAATTAAAATGGATATAAGCCTCCTAAATTCTCAGTAATTACCAAGGAAGCAAACTTACAGGATTAGGAAAGTATGTTCCAATTCCATTGCGTTGCTTAGAAACTTCTCCACCATACCGTCCAGATACACCAGCAGGCTTAACAGCACCAGATTGAGGAACTGGAACAGGTATTACATGAGCAAAGGTATTAGACCTTCCGGGTGATATCATACTTGAGGTACCTGGCGAAGGTAATGGCGGTACAAGTACCGAGGGATTATAGGCATAGGGGTGTTTCATTTGTGGATCCTGGCAGTGGCGCCCATACTGGAGGTTCTTCCAGTGGTTAGTGAAATCACTATTGAATATGTCAGAAATACGATTGTCAGGATGTTCTCCACAAGCAATCATATTCTTTAAATCATAATGGTCAGTCTGCGTGTGTGTAGGATCTGAGCTACAGCCAGACTGATTTATGGGATACAGGGGCTTCCCCATCTCGATATTATTATGACCTGTAGGAGCACCAGAGCTTCCTGCTTCAGCAGGTATACCGTATACGGGGAGCATAGTTACAATAGGCACACGTGAACCAGGAGGATAGAATGCAAATGGTAACATTGCATGGTTATGAACTCCCTGATTCGGACCAGGATGTACCAGCACAGAATTAAATGGTGAAATGGAGCTTTCGCAATTCATTTGCGGAGGTCGAAATCCTGGTATCTGATTCGCCTCCACAGGAGAAGTGGTGATAGATTGGGCAACAGATTGAGCTGGGAAATGGACCCAATCTTTGTGGTCGTCACAAGTGTGATCAACTAGCTGCCTATCCTCTTCCCTTTTACCATTAATTGTGGCAACAGAATTCCTGGTGGAACTTGCCTTGATCCCCACTGGAAAATTGGAGAGGCTTGTCATCTTTGCAGGTTTGCCATCCAAAGAACTTTCTGACGACGCCTTTGTTCTGGAGGAAGTGGATGGGGAAGCAGGTGATAACCTGGAATTGGCAGTAGAGAAGTCCTCAATTTCAGGATCAATCTGTCTACTAGAATGGTCATTGCGGTCAGCCCAGAAACCAGAGTGTTCATCCACATGATTAATTTCCGGTGACACTGCTCTTTCACTCAATCCTCCAATCATTTTATCTTGTTCAGCTATGACTCCAAAAGGCCTAAACTGCTGATGAAAAGGCGCTGAAAAAGCACCATTAGGATAATTCATCATAGAGCTCCAATCAGACTCAAGAGCCGACATGTTTGCTGGAATCGGGCCAGCATAGTTTTGGTGACCATATCCCATAAGGGAATGTGGAAATTGGACAAATAAATGAGAAGCTAGATTTACTGGCATCTGAGCATGCCCTCCCAGATGCTGGATCCCAATAGATGACAGTCTTTTTACAAAATCTTGCTCCTCCACACACGTCTGCCTTGATTCAAGCGCAGACAAATCTACTGGTGTAGTCGAACCAGAAACAGACTTATTGACAGAAGTATCAAAAGAATGGTCTGGACCAAAAGCAAGGTTATGGCGAGAAGAGCTCTCTCTTATAGGAGGTTCATCAGTAAAGCGATTTGCAATATGATTCTCTCTACTTACAGAATCTATCATTCTCCTGGAATATCCAGGCCTCGAACTGGCATCATCGCCTACCTTTGCTGTTGGCACAGTACGCCTCGGTGCAGCTTCAACTGACATGCTCGTCAGTTCAGGACTAGAAGATGTCCGAGCAAAGTGATGTGTGGTATGCCCGCTAGCTTGCAAGATGTTCATTCTGCAAGTTCGTTTTATATCATCTCGTTGCTTCTTCCATAGGTTACTTCTCTCAGTATGATAATGATCCACACCAGAAGCAATATGAGTTCTTGATTCATCATGACCCTTCTGATTAGGAGCTGTCAAATCCTTTTGGGAATCTGTTGTCCTAGTTTTTGAGAGAAATGGAAAAGTATTGGGCTGCCCTAAATAATCAACAGAGTGATGGGGCTCATCAAGCTCCAATTCACGATGTGCATCAGGACGGCAACCATTCCCATGCCTATCCCACGTGTTTACAAAGAATTGGTTGAGTTCAGGCACTACATCCTCCATAGGACATTCAAGTATCTTTGCCAGCTGCTGAGCCCCAAGACCAAAGGCACTTCGGATTCTATAGAAGTTACCTACATAAATACAAACATAAATTGATGAGTGCTAAAACATGAGTGAGAGATAATCTCCTTCAACAAGGTACAGGCTACCAAGAAGATTAACTCAAGGAAAAAAAGCTCAGGGAAAAGAAGATTTGGACCACTGGCTTAGATGAAAACTTAACAGCCTGAATTGACATACAGAGGAATGAAATTCACAGCACATATGTTTAATGGCATGACAACAGAGATCAGGAAAACAACAGCAATTCTAATTAAAGGAGAATCAGAGCTAAGTAAAGGAGAACCCACAACACTTAGAAACAAGCATTAACAGTCTGTTACGCAACACTCCAAGCCAGCCTGAAATAGACTTGCACTAAGCTCAACAAGTCAGGGTGCTGTTACTGTCTTTCCTCCACATACACAAATGTCAGCATGGGGTAAACCAAAGAAGATGAACCCATAATGTCTTGGACAATCCCAACTCCCCAGGCAATTAGCCATGATGGGTGTGATCAATGATGGACTATCATAGCAAATAAACGATCCTCAGCAACACGCAACTAAATTGAGAGCATTGGGCATAACAAGATCTACCTTTGATATCACCAACTCACCGTCATAAAAGTTATGACTGAAATAACACCATAAGGGTTCATAGAAGATTACTTCTTTCCGGTTTCATCTCAAGGATCCAGGTAGTGGTGATTTGACAACTGAGTAAAATCATGATCAAGCAACAGGAGATATATGTCCGTCAAAAGAGCAATAACCTTTTTTCATAACTGATGAAATTTCTTGTACAATCTCCAAGATCTCCAGCTCATTGACAGAAACACGTCTATAAGGTGAAGAAACACGCGTCCGCAAGTCCGTTTTATTTTCTCTTTCTTCTAAGTGCTCATTTTAAATTTCCTCTCTTTTAGAGTTTTAGATACACTTGCAGATAAAAGATAAGTGATGCCAAAAATAATCAATACGTAAATCAAGAGTTCCATTCAGATGATCGTATCATTAATATAGATAAAAATTCAGATCAGCAAGAACCCCCCATCTAAGAAACTCATAAATGCAATCTCTTTCAACAATCAACCTTTTCTTCGGCTGTATACCAGGAACTCGATTTAAGAAATTATTTCCTCACAAAAATTCATACACTTTTCAAACTAAATGGCTTAGATGTTGACCACCACCATCACCACCACCACCAACAACAACAACAACAAATTCCTGTTTCACCAATCTCCTACAACTACGTTCTCTTCAAGAATGTCGTCTTACAGTGATTTGGTGGATTTAGCAAGTCATCCATTTCACAAAGAGTCAAACTATTGGTATAATCTTATGTGCATATGGGAGGTATTTGAGGAAGTTTCATATATAAAAAAAGACACCACTACCCTTACCAAGAAAACCTACCCACGTCCTTCTCTCTCTAACCCTTCTCCTTCCTTCCACACTAACAGTTCCTCTACACAGAATTATGCTCAGCCAGACTCGAGTATCCACACTGACCGCCATATCTCCAACCACCACGCCATCATCAGCCCACCACCCTCACTCAATGCACCAAACGCCACCATACCTCTCCACTTCACCACCTTGTCCTATTATTGTAGCATATCTAACCCTCTTTTTCCTCCAACAGTAACTAGTCCCCCAAAATGAAGCAACAGCAGTCACAATAACCAGCCCAAATTGAACCGCCACCACCCTGCCTCGCGAAACCTCCGCCCACGTCATTTTGCAACCACTGCTCAGCACCATTGTCAATTTTAATTTCACCCCATTCAATATATAATGACATACATAATGTTTTTGATACAATCTTATTCTATTGCTATTCGATATGTAATGACGTACTTCCACGTTAATGAACAATAGTTTCAAGTTTATTGTATTCTCACTCATCATGTAATGATGTACATTCATATTTATAATAATGTGCATACATGTTTACAGTCTAGTCGTTCAATAAAACGAATGTCAAAGTACTGGGTGGTGTCTAGGATAGGCATGAGTGAGGTTATATACCAGGTCCTATGACCGGTGACTGAAGAAAGAGGGGTGCATTGGTGACGGAGGCTTGCTCGCAGTGTCATGGTATGCGACATGGAGAGGTGGACTCGTGCTGCACATAGGTTTGGTTGGGGAAAGTTGCAAAGGTTATCCACGTGGTTCAAGGGCTATGAATGTTGGGGCTGGTTGTCCCTAGTGAATCGGGGTGGGGTTGTTCAGGAGGATGGATTACAGGTTGGGTAATGTCGTACCACAGTGGAGTTAGCTCTTCTGCTGTCTAAGGCTAAGAGCCTGTTTGGCCAAGCTCCAACTTCTGAGAAACAGTTTCTGGAGGAGGAGCTCCAAATTGGAGCTTCTACTTCTGATGAACAAATTTACACTAGAAGTACTTCTCAAAATCCAGAAACAGTTTCTCAGTTTTGGGTGTTTGGACAGTTTTCAGTTTCTAGGACCCAGAAACAGTTCAAAAACACTTCAGAAGCTTGGCCAAACACACCCTAAGTGAGGATGATGTAAAAGAAACAACGGTTGACGATAGCTTTGTTACTTTCAGTTTTCGTATCTATACAGAGTACAGACTATGTAAATAACCTTATCCTTCAACGAACAGATTCCTCTTTTCTGAATTTTTCATTGCATGTAGCTTGATAATTCACAATAAAACCATGGAATTCGTAACTCAAATAACTAGGACAGCCTCCAAGGATGACATAATTTCAAATGCTTGACAAGCTAAAATCAACGTGCTTAGTATTTGTTTAGAGCTTCAGACATTATATAGAACATGATCCTGAAATAAATTTGAGGAAAAAAAAGGTGCCCTCTTTTGAAAACATGATATCCTATCTTATCAAAAAAAAAAAAGGGTGCCCTTGCAGTGTTGGAATAAAAAATAAAAGATGCGTTTGTGTCTCCAGGTTGTTAAGATTGTTAGTCAAAAGTGGTTCCATTATTTAAGAGAGAAATTATGAACCCATAAAATCAAATCCACTACAGGCCATGATAACAATGTCTTCTTTCCGCAAAATGACGGCAAATTTCAAACACCACCTCAGTCAAAAACATTACAACAACTTAAACCGTCACATTAATGTGTAAGCAAAGAGATAATAATGATGGGGATGACATCCAAAGGCATTGACAAACAAACAGTAAATACTACAGCAGATATTAGCTGAAGGTAATCGAAACATAAAATAAATATGAGCACCATCAAATATAGGAAGTACCTTTACTCACACTGCGACCAAGGTTGTTATTTAGACGCAAAGGATCAATGATGTTTAAATGTTTGGACATGAAAGGGTTTTCCCGATTTTCTGGCCCAGCCTGGACAACAGAATATGCTTTGGCACAAGAATCAAGAAACTTTTGGCTCAGCAGTAACTCTCCACCATCCTTCCGAGGAGGAGCAGCTGTAAGGTAATCCAAGAGAAGACTGCATCAGTCACTAGAAAACTCTTTTAATTTCTAGATATGACCAACATTTGTAGCATCACAATTACCTGCTATACTGGGCAGTGAACTAATTGGTACAGGACCCCAGAGGCTAACACAAAAGTTGGCCCAGTCAAATTTACTAAAGAATTCCAGGAAGCGATAGAGTACCTACAGACAAAAAAATCCTCACATGAAAATCATTCTACCTGTGCAACATCCAGACAAAATGCATATATTGAAATCCATGTAAATTCCTATAACAGAAAAAAGTAGTTTGAATCTTTAGACACCTCAAACGGCCCAGCAAAGGAATTGTTGAAAACATGGAAGATGTACAAAACTAGCGTCTCGAGAGCGTAAGTCGAAATAAGTCCATGGTGGGCTCCCAGTACACGGCTCTCATAATAACACCAGGCCTTGATAAGTATAATGCTTCGTTTAAATAGATGATTTTGGCTTACCAAGTTATCAACCTGAGAACAAATGTTGGCCGTCAAACAGTCGGTATAGGTCAAAACATTTAACAGTCCAAAGCACAATATCATCCTTGAAGCATTATAAGATCACACCTCTTCGAGAAAACAAAGTGTACATAAACCACCAAGCTGATTGAAAGAGATGTCCACCACAATGTTATCCACAAGGCACTTTATTAACTTGACCTGCAAATGTCCAGCATTAAGGTCAGAAAACTTTGTATAAGTAGTTATCCAGACAGTCTATAGGTTACTAAACTTAGATCAAACTCAGATTTGCAGGCATGAAAAAATTCGACCATCCAATCGAGTGATTAGTGTTTAAATGTTTATCAACTTTGGCCAATCATTTTGTTGTTGTACTTGTCAACCTGATCCTATAACAGGACCCTTAGATCGGGTACTTCTAGGAGCTAGTGAATATGTTTGAGCACAACAAAATTAGAGTAAATTAGAAGGAAAAAAAAAAAAAAGGTCCCAAAGACCAACTAACTTTTCTCACTGTCAGAATTCATTTTACATACAGTAAATTATTACTTATTTGTCATAAGCACGTATTCACTCAATAAAGCTCATGAAATGCATCATAGACAAATGATAGGAGGAACCAGAAATAGGCCTACATCTGCTTCAATGAGCTGAACCTCTTTGACAGAGAATTCAGCATGCTCATTCTTTTCCTCATTTTGCAGCATATATTGAACCTCCTTTGCCCAAGTACTTTTTAAAGTCTGATCTTCACTAAATGCAGTCAAATCAATATCTCCATCGGGGAGGTAAGTCTTAAGGGGTACAGAACCAAAGGTAAAAACCTGCAAAGAAGTCATTTATACCCAAGATCAAAGACATGATAACAGGAAAACACACCAGATCATGCCGTGCGCATAAAGTACACCCAAAAAAAAAAAAAGGAAAATGAAAATATACGAAAACGTTTTTTTTTTTAAATTTAGCTCACAGGATGTGATACTTGAGCACCAGATTTGATTGCCTGTCTGTGTTGCCTCAAAACATATTTTTGATAACAAATCTTTGGATCACATTCCACCCTTTGAATACTTTGTGGCAGAATTATGACAACATTGGTATATGTAGGCTTAAAGAGCTTTCATAAAAAATGCTATGACGCAACCACTGGCATAAAGGAACTCAATCATTCGTGAAGAAAAGCTCAAGTTGGACAACAACAACAACAACATTATCAACAACCATTACCCCAGTGCCTCAAAGGCTTCCACCATAAGGCGGGGTAAGGGGGGTCGGATGCACACAAAGCCTTACCCCTACGTCGAAAACATAGAGAGGCTGCTTACGGATGACCCTGAAGCTCACGTTGGACAAACCCTAGAATTTCTTTACTAAATTTTGCAAACACGAAAACAAACACTCCTTCTACCTAGTATCGTCAACAAGTTCCACAAGATAAGGCACAACTTTTAATTGAGTATAACGAACTCAAACCTGACAAGGCACACATGAACTGATGAGACGTTGGACATAGGATGCCACAGCATTCCTACGCTTCTCGGATAGCTGATTTGGTTGGATACGAGAAATGAGTTCTGCAGTGCTCTCCTCAGCTATAGCCCACCGTACTGGATCAACAGGTCTAGTAATCGAAGCAACTTCTTCCACTAACAGACCGTTTGGAACGAAACCATTCTGTTGCGGCCATTCAACACACCCACCCATCTCAGCCTCCTGGTTCTGCTTCTTCTCCTTATTAACTCTCCTCCTATTTTTCTAACACACAACGAAACAACAAATCGCGAATTACTACCGTACCACGACACTCCTCTTCAAACATCAATTAATCTCATCTCTATCCAACACTCAAAAAACACCCAACATTCATAAAACTTCCAATGAACGCACCACCAACACTCAAAAATCAATCACAAACAACGAATTCTCGATACCGAAAAAACACCCTAACTTCTCCAACACAATAACATCAATCCAACCTAATCAAACATCAATTCCCCCATCTAAAACCCAAACAATCATATTCCTAAACAACAGCATTTCACGAAAATAAATCAAAACCCTAATTTTACAGCATCTTACCATACAAACCAAACAAAAAAGCTTACAAAACACACAAAATCACCAGAAATCAACCAAATGAAAGGCTCGAAACCCCTAATTCAACAACAACATACACACAAATAAATTCAGCGTAAAACAGAAGTTACCAGGCAACAACAACCAATTAAACAAATTCAAAGCAGAATAAAAATGAGCAATCGCGAAACATTCCAATTAGCAGAAACGATAAAAATTTACCATAGGAAGTGAGTGAAACCTGCAGTAAAAAAAAGGGGGGGAAATGAAATTGAAAATTGGGGGTGAGACGTGCAGAAACCCTAGAAAATTGGGAAGTGAGCAAAAAAAAAAAAGCAGGAATTTCGATCGAAAAAATATGCGAAGCAAAGTTTAATTTTTGTTTTTTCTGGCGAACAAAAGAGAAAAGGGGGAAAAAAATAGACAGAAGAAAAAAGAGTGACTAGAGTTGCAGGATATTATTTAAAGTCTTATGATTTGGAGAGATATACTACTTACCACTTCTATTTTCTTTCTTTTATTTTTGTGTGGAGTATTTATATAAGAGAAAATATTAAGTAGAGTGAATGAGAAGCACAGTAAAAATGAGTCCAAGTCATTTTCTGTTTTTTTACTGTAAATTATCGGGTTGGGATCTATGTGGAAAAAAAACTCGGTAATTTGAGGAATTCATACGGTTTAAGATTAGTTCAATATTCTAAATTTGGGTTTTTTTTTTTTAAATAGTTTAAAAACATCAATTGTGTGAAATTGTGAGTGTGCGGGTAGGTAACTACTAACTAGGTATTGTGGTTTGCTAGTATTTGTGTGCTAGGAATCAGTTTTAAGGCGAAAAGTGATGAATCTTAGGTGATTTAGCATTATTGTGTTGTGTCTAGGTGATTTAGAAATTATGTATTTGAGTTTATATTTTCTAATTAATTTTTAATACATCTCCTAGATTTTAGGTAAAACTATTTGAGGTTAAAAAAAATTACACACCCGAAAATATAATTAACATTTTAGGATGAACTGCACATGAAAATGTTTGTGAGTTCTAATCTATGGGTTTTGTCGTGGAACAACACGTTAGACGCATGATATATGAGGAAAGTTGCAATCCCCATGGTTTGATGACAACTTTATGGCTTTTTAGAGAAAATCATTTGTTAACAATCAAGTACAATTTATGGACTTACTCACATTTCTTTTATGAAGATGGTACGTCAATATGAAATTATGGAATATTTTTGGGGAGAAATTATGAAACATTAATGAGATACATTTATTACACTGATTCTGTTGCCTTTTTCAACAACATTTTACGAAAGTAGAGAATGAAAAGCTTGAAATAAAATGTGACATGACATTCAAAAAATGAGGAACTAGATTAAATAATTGTTTTTCCTAAAACCAGCTTGAAAAGGTATTTGTTTGGGTGGGGTCGGGGAGCAACAATTAGTAGACTACGTAGTAAGTACCCACTGGTACCCGTTGATAGTTTGATCCGAAAGAGTTGAAGGAGAAGGGACATCGACTGGGATGAATTTGGCTTCCTGATTGAATAAGAGGGCAACATGTTTTTATTTTACGGACTTCTTACGAGTCTTAAACCGTCTAAATTGCGGTTGAACCAGAATTTAGCAAACAAATTCTAAATTTGTGATGTAAGACAAATGATAGATATTTTGCATGATCATGCTCTACTCTAAATTTGTCAAGCCAAATGCATCATCGTTTTTCAATCTTGCACCTTAACCATCATATCGTATTAAGTTAGAATATTGCCCCCAAAACATAAAGCATAATTAGGCTTTCATTGTTTTTTTGAAGGAAGGGCGGGGGAGAAAACATATATTATGTATCTTAAACAAGTAAAGCACATATGTAGAATATATGTCACAAATTGAAAACACATTCAATACGAGACTAAGATCTTGCATGCTTATATTCAATGAATTGGGTCTTAATATTGATATAGGGCAGGGAGCTGAGTACAATCAGAGAATTAAAGCAGGGACTAGAATGCAATAAAAAAAAAAAAAAGGAATTGATATTAGCTGCCAATTTCGGTTGGAAAGTTAGTTACAAGCAGTTAGAAGTTGTTAGGAA
>JBBYHQ010202872.1:0-24502 GCA_038382645.1 Spergularia azorica
AAATAGATTAACTCAAATAAATATTTTGATCAGTTTCACATTTTGAAGACGTAACTTAGGTGAAATATAAGAAATGATCATATCTTTTACATTAAAAAAAAAAAAAGAGATATAATAAATGATTATCCATAATTAACATTCTGTACATATTTGTAAAGATTTTTTGCCCCCCTTGATGATTTAAAAAAAGAAAGTAGTATCAAGTAAGTTGTTGTGGCACAATGATAGACTTATATTTACAAATACCAATAAGTCGTGGGTTCTAACCTTACTATTGTCTTTTTGGTAGTCTGCTTGCTGCTAAATATTGACGTTCACACTTTGATGACATGACAGCTTACGTGGCAACATTGATTGTGAGATCGCCATGTGGAAAACTGTGTTGACACGTGGCACGCTTATGTGGAGACGTTTCTTGTGAGCACGCCATGTGGAAATCCGCATCGACACGTGGCGATAAGGCCTAGAATCGCGACATGTGTCAATGGGGACGTCTTTAGTAAAATATATAGATAAGCTAGCTTATTTAAGATGTTACCCCAAGTAACTTATTTTAAAATAAGCTAGCTTATCATCATTTTATTCCTAATTTACACTCATTTATTTACTAAAATAAAATTAGATTAAAAATATTTAATGCATTTTTATGTAATTTTATATATATCAGCTCCTATATCAGCTAATTTAGCCAAATACTCTTATTACTATAAGCTATAAGCTAAAAACTTCCAGCTACTATTGCAGCTATTAATTCAGCTTTCAGCTACTATTTCAGCATTCAACTACTATTTCAGCTAGATTTACCAAACATAGCCTAAGAGAGTGGAGGAAGTTGGGTGTTTGGTTGTCGGTATAGATTGTGTTTAAGTATAGTAGGGTTATTTATGGGACAGATGAGAAGGGCGGCGCTCGAGGCCCTGGTTATTGTAAACATGTTTGGTTGTGCTTTTTGGTGTTCAAAGGGTTAAGAATTCGTCTTTATAAATTTTTAATTAGCCGCAATATAGGCCCTTTTTCTAAGCATAGTGGAGATGACTAGCGTGCTATGAATTCGAGCATATTGGAGACGATTGATGAAGAGTTGTGTTTTCAATTGTTTGGATAATAGTGAGAGTGACTAGCGAGCTATAGATTGGGTTAAGTATGACGCGGGAGCATAATGAGGATGGTTGCTGAAGAGTTGTGTGTTTCAACTCCTTGGAACATAGTGCTGATGACAAACGAGTTATGAAATGCGGTAAGTATGATGCAAGAGTATAGTGGAGACGGGTAATTAGAGAGTTGTGTGTTTCAATTGCTTGTAAAAACACCAGATTTCAATTTCTTTGGATTATATTATGAATCTCCGAACATTATGGATTTTTATAATAAATCAAACAGTGGAGGACCAGTTTAAAAGTTTAACGTTAAAATGAAACCACGCGAAATAGTGTAATTATAACTTGTCAGAATGAGTTCAAAAAAAGGAAAAAAAAGCTCCCAAGGTTAATGAACTCTCATGTTAAGCAATTGCTTCGATCCAAATGCTATAAGTCTCAACGCTCTTTGGACAGGGCACTTCAATTACTAGTTTTTTTAGGGGTCAAACAATGTTTTATTATGGAAATTGCAGACAACGAGTTTGCTACAAGTGCATCTCCTACCTCATTTGTGAAAATGGATATTGGTTCTTTGAAATTGCCCTTTTTTGTTTACAATGATGATGATGCTGTTTAGTTTTATGGGAGCATGAGATAAATATTGAAATCTTTCTTTTATATGTAAAATGCAAAGCAATAAAGCTAGTTGGCATGAGATCGGTCCATACGCATAATATAAACAAGATTCGTGAATGCAACACACTATATTGTCAAAAACGTTCGACGCATAAACTAGTAGTCATGATTTCCGACCTTCATACAACACTCGCCCAAACGCTTACTTAACACATCAGATATCCACACCAGTCAGATTGTTCTTTTATCTTAGAATCGAATTCAAATTAAATTGAAGGTAAACCAACAAGAGGAAAAGCTACATGGATGACATTTTTGCCCAAAGAATGGTAAACGGGTCTAACCCACCCAACAACAAAATGAATCCCCAAAAACCCAAAACAAAAAAAAGGCCCAACTAGGGTTCAGCAACAGAGTACATAAATCTCCACTCTAAACAAACCCTAATCGCCTCTCCTCCATTTTTCTCCTTCTTTAGCAGCAGCACCACCATCTCTCACTCTCTCTCCTCCGCCTCTAACTGCTGCAGAGTTGTTGCTTCTTTCACAAGCTTCACCAACAACAATCATGGCGACCTCTAAGGATCTGACCCAGAAGCAGGAAGACATCCAGATGATGTTGGGGTCTCACGTTCACCTTGGCACCAAAAACTGTGACTTTCAAATGGATCGTTACGTCTTCAAGCGTCGTTCTGACGGTACTTATTTCATCTCTCTATAAAAACCCACTTTTTATAATTATTTCATGTTTATAAAGTTTCAATCTTTTGTGTTATTTGCATCGTATCAACATGAAAAATGGTGTTTCTGTTGTTTAAACTGATTAAAGTTGTAATCTTTTATATGGGTTTTGTATGTTTGTGTGAAATGAATGTGGAATTGACATTGGTTTGTTGTTGTATGAGAGATAGAGAGAGAGATCTGTTTACGTTCCTTCCTGATTACGCCTGTTGATATGATATATTGGATGAATATGTTATATTTTGAATGTGGGTTTTCCTGGGGTTTTCATGTTTATAGAAAAAATATGATGAAATTTATGAACACAAATCTTTGTTTTTTGACAATGTTATGATGATGGGGTTGTTGGTTATGGATGTATTGAAGATGGTTGTTTTTTTGTTATGATGATCGTTGAACAATTTCTGTAGTTTTACGGTTTTTATTCCTCTTGTATGTTGCGGAAATGAGCATATGTATAGTTGATCTCGATTCGACTAAAATGTCGGTTTCAATTTGTTCTTAAGAACTTTGTGTGTTGAAGCGAGGAATTGTGAGAAAATCTCGAAATTTGGTAGGATGTGAAAGAGAAACTCTGATTGTTCATTTGGATAATCGGTACGAGTTATCATGAGTGTAAAGTTTTAATCAATTGGCGGTTTGATATCGAATATAACAGGAATTCACATCATCAACCTGGCTAAGACATGGGAGAAGCTGATGATGGCCGCTAGAGTTATTGTTGCGATTGAGAACCCACAGGATATCATTGTTCAATCTGCTAGACCATACGGTCAGAGGGCTGTTCTGAAGTTTGCGCAGTACACTGGTTGTCATGCCATTGCTGGACGTCACACTCCCGGTACTTTCACCAATCAGCTTCAGACCTCTTTCAGCGAGCCTCGCCTTCTGATCCTCACTGATCCAAGGACTGACCATCAGGTGTGTTATAATGGCTATAATTTGAAAGTTGTTTCCTTTTGTTAACCCAATGACCAGATTTTATGTACTTTTATGTGACGTGTTTATGATTAGCAGTATTTGCTAATTGATCTCATTGTTTTTGTCTCTTACAGCCTATTAAGGAAGCTGCTCTCGGAAACATTCCCACCATTGCTTTCTGTGATACCGACTCCCCCATGCGCTATGTGGATATTGGTATCCCAGCCAACAACAAGGGCAAACACAGCATTGGTTGCTTGTTCTGGCTTCTTGCACGTATGGTGTTGCAGATGAGGGGAACACTTCGTCAAGGACAGAAGTGGGATGTCATGGTAAATATTCTGTGTTTTTCAAGTGTTGTTATTCTTTGTTGTTTTAGGTTGTGCCCTGGATATTTGTAGTAGATTTAGTGATTTTGCAATCATGCTACTTCTGTGAGAAACATGAGAGTTGTAAGTTATTTTTCGTTGGAGTTTTTGAAGTTTACTCTGGATTGCTGCTGTTTGCAGGTTGATCTATTCTTCTACAGAGAGCCTGAAGAAGCCAAGGATCCCCAGGATGAGGAAGTTGCTCCTGGTGCTGATTACAGTATGCCAGAGTATGGAGCTGGTGCGTCAGCTGACCAATGGGGCGCTGAACAATGGTCCGCAGATGTGTCTGCCCCTGCAGCCCCAGTTGGGGATTGGGGTTCAGCTCCAGGTATGAAGTGTTTTGAGTTTCTATTTCATACTTTTTGTCATTGTAGGGAATAACCAGTTATTATCTATTCTTGACGTAGTACAAGGTATACTTGCGCTGACTTCTTCCTCTGTGCTGTGTGTTGCAGTTGCACCAGCAGGTGATGACTGGGTGGAAGTTGCTGCACCAGTTGCTGCACCAGTTGCCGCAGTTCCAGTTGCTGCCACAGACGCGCCACCAGCCGCTGGCTGGGAGTAAGAATGCCTTGTTTGGTCATAATGAAATTTTGGTTCCAGGAAATATTTGGAAACCGGACAATGGAGTTAGTCTTTCAGTTGAGCTTTAGTGTAGATGTCTTAGTTGAAGGGCAGAATGTTTGTTTTTTACTCTTTGTTGTTATTTGCGACAAATTAACAGCTCTATAATCCTTAAACATGGTTGTCCTTTTTATCAACGGATTCAACATTTAGCCATTTGTGCTCTGTTTTCGCCAGCAATGTTTTGGTTTAATTTTCCTGTGGCATGTCTTTTGTTTCAGTCTCGTGCCATAGAACGAGTCTCTTCCATCCGAGCCATCAACAGTTCTACTTCTGATAATATGTCTACTATATATGATCCAATATGCATTTTACCAGCCGGTGAGGGTCGTTGAGTGCTCTCACTAGAATGTACATAGACAAACTAAAAAGTTGGTAATGTTCAGGAGTACTGTACTTGATACGGTATAACCTTGAATTTGTCACATTCTGTAATTTATGGTCTGAATGTCTATTGTTCTCAACGAAACCTGCATCACCAGAATCCCATCACAGAATTCATTCCTCGGATTGTCATTTCTGTGGACTGAACAAATTGATGAATCCATAGTTGTGTATTTTATGTACATATGCACCTAATAGTGTACTTCTACGATCCGCATCTGATCACAGCTCTGTAACCAAATAGCTGAACTGCTGTTGGCGGGCCTTTGAATATTTTCTTCGGTCATGCTCAATATGTGATCATCGGCTCTGCGCTTTTTAGATTAGTGACGCGGATGTGTTGGAAGGCTTGAAGCATTACTCAGACGTCAATGAAGCGGGTTTTGGCGTGCTATTTTAGTTGGAGGAAAGAATCCTGTAACAACATTTGTGACAGTAAGTGAAAAACATCTTAGAGACTCAGACCAAAAGAGTTCTGAATTGGAAACTGACTAAGCAGTGCCTACTGTTACTTCTAAACAATCATATCTGTACCTGAGTATGTCTCCCAAACATACTGGGTTAAGGCTCCCGCGCTTCTCAACAGGGTTGCTCCTGAATGAGGCTGGTTCATCTGCTGGTTTAAAGTGCCCCAGAAACCTGCGCCAATAGAAATTATTCCCATTCACAAGGTTAGTGATGGACTAATTGTTCATGATATTCTTTTGGGTACAAAGGAGCAGAGAATACATACTAATGGTTCATGATATTAGCTGCGAATAACTCGACAATGTTATCATATTTTCCTCTTCTCTTTTTGAGTCGAATTTCTTGTTACAAGATGTGTATCAAGCATTCAATACTTCCAACATAAATAATCGACTTCAGCCCTTTTACTTACATATCAATGGCTTGTTGCTTCCTGTAATCCATGAAGGTGTTGTTATAGTGACGTTGTATGCTAATCATGCACTCTTGAATCAATGTAGCTGCTGGGCAATGGCCTCTGCTCTTTGCGAATATCTATTCATGTTACATGAAAGAAATGTAAGATCAGTTAGGATTACTTTCCCTGGAAGTGCATTATATGAAAGAAACTTATAGGAAAGGAAAGAGTAACATCCAATCCAAAGAAAATTCTTTTACATGTTGAACATAGTAGCTCTGAAATTCACAATCACAACCACTGTTGCTTGCTTGGGCGCATTTCCAATATTGCTCATCGATCTATTGAATCCTGGCTAAGTGATAACTTATCTGTTGTCGTTATTATTTGCATACTTAGGAAGCCAACTCTACAGAGTCGTCTGTCTAAGGTTTTTTACAGGTGAATGCCAAGGGAAAGACAAAGCTGATTGAGATTAACTCTGAAACTTCAAGCCAGTGTTTTGATATGATGATTATGTCAGACACTAATTTAACTTTTGAGTTTTAACCTCCTGTGGCTTATTAAGTATTCATACAGGACAATACCTCACTGTGTGCTGCAGATCCACCATACTGGCGAGCAAGGGCATTTCCCATAGCTTCATAGATTCTCATCAGTTCTTTTGGTAGTTCTGAACATCTGGTAATCTCTAAAGCATCCAACTGCTGATCAAGTGCAGCAAAACCATACATATATTGTGCAACATTTGTGCGGTCTAAAGAGTCTAGGCAATTGGTTCTTAGAACCCCTTTCTGCTGCTTGCTGTTCTGAGAATCCACACCATCGCTGTTAAGCCTGCAGTTCAGGTTTATCAGTAAACATCTACCAGCTACCTAAGCCAACTTAAAACACGTGGAAACAGGAGCAATATTTGTGGTGCAGTTAATTTAATTACCAGAGGTATGACAAGTCAAATGATGCCTTGAAGTTTACAGATTGAGGTGTCTGACAAGAGAAGAACCCGATCTGGCTCAGTGCATCTGTAGCCAGATCCTTCAGTTTTATCAGCACATCATTACCTTTACTGCAAAAAAAATTGGTTTTGCTGAAGACCGACTTGCTAAAAGCTAACAGCATGTTTCGGAAAATGCAAGAAGGGTAGAGAAATCATACGTTCTGAATTCTGTATTGAGGTCCAGGTTCCAGAACTTCAGTTTATTTTCGTCACTTAAATCCACGTCAATGCACCTCACAGCATCATTGAAAGCTTTATGAAGAACTGATTCAGGGTGCTTTTCATGCGTCTACAATTCAAGAATGTTACGAAAGGCTATAAAAACATATCACCAAAGAAACGCAGTAGAGTTTATTTGAGTCGCTGAATACCTTGGTGAGATTCAGTATAATCACAGGATCTCCATATCTCAGACGAAGATTTTGGAAATGAAGTACTGTCGCGTCATTGCAGTCGTCGATCTCAGAAACTATGTAAGACATAGAATATGGTCAAGCAAATAAAATTGGAAAACACATAGTAAAAGTACTAAATAATGTTGAAGAAAATTCAAACATACGTAGAATATCAGGCCTAGGCTTCAACAGTGAGGGGTTTTGTGACCAGAAAAGGGGTATTGAACCCCGATTCTGCACAGCAGAAGTACATTTGTATGGACCTTCTCCGGAGATTTCTTCACAAACAATCTGTTCAATCTCCACATGATTTGCAGCTTGACCCTTCTCATCAACACCCCTTTTTTGATATCTAGAATTGTTGAAAGAGGCAAAAGGAAAGAACCAATTTACGATGAAGGGTACGAAGAATCTAAAGATTAATGAGGTATTCCAAGGACAGGCTAAGAAATTTCCACTGCTAGCAGTTGAACTGACCTGGTACCAGCAAACCGACTAGACCTCCTTGCGATGAGGGTTAACTTGAAATTCTTCCCACCAGCTGATAACTTCACCTGAATACACAATGAAGTACAGAAGTAGGACTGTGAGCAGCAAAATATCAGAACAGAAAAAAATGAAAATAACCACATAATTGGATCATGGAAATTAGTCTACTGTCTACACTGTGATCTCTTCATAGAAGTCGAAAGCTTTAGCGCATAACTTACTCCTGAAGCAACAGGTACTGATGTACATTCACTTGTTTGCAACTAGAATTACCTCAGAACATACTTTTAAATATGCTGCATCTTGGAAGATCATTTAAATGATATACCAAGGACCAAAGATCTACTATACTCTTTTCAATTGAAATCGTTTGAGCTAAAAAACAAAAGTTGAAAATAACAGAACCCCACACTTTACAAACATAAAAATAGTTGCAGAAAATTGTATGCGCCTGCAATCTACTATGTATTTATCTGTTGGCTATGTAATTAGCTGAACCTTTTGTTAGCGGAAATGTTGGCTTGCAAACAAAAACATCTACCAGTCTGACAAAACATGAAGAAGATGCCCAAACATTTTTGATCACGTACTATAGTACATTAGTACCTGTTTGAAGAAGCCATGGAGCAATGCAACAGTCCAACGAGCATTCTTAAGATCAGTCCGAATCTGTTTTATTAAGTACTCATTCCAAACAAACTTTGCTCCACCTGTGTATTGACCTCTATGATCTTGGCTCAAGATTGTCTGCAAGCTATGCATCAGTGGATACGAGTAGCTGAAGAAATAGTCCTTATCAATATCCACCAACTGTAGAAGCTTCTTGTACCTATCAAGATAATAAGATACGAAAAATTGAAAGTGCATAAACATAGGCTTCAAAACCTGATATTACAACTGCAGTCCACAGACAAGTAGTATACTAACTGAGCCCATTAACTAAAGAAGAGGAGATAGACAGCAATATCAGTCTAAAGTACATGTTTGTAGAGAAAGTAATCGTATCTATCACACGATAGATCCACTTATCTACGACAATTATAAATCCATCATAAGAATATATCAATGATATCGAAAAATTAGAAACAGTGTTCAGTGTGGACAATATGATCATTTGCCACCAAAGACAGACAATGAACATGAACCTTAACTTGTGGAAAGACAAACTAACCTGTTCTCTCTTTCAAAGTTATCCATGGAGGACAAGAGTGAATGCTGTCCAATTGGGATCATCTTGTATTTAGCAATGGCATATATTGGATGATGACAAATCTGGCCTATCTCTCTTCTCTTTGTGATTAAGATGATATATATAATAAGGTCCCAAAAATCTGATGAAACCTGAAAAACCGAAAAAAGAGGTGAAAACAAGAACTGAGAAAAGTATCGAAAAAAATTCAAGAAAAGACCTGACAGCTGAACTTGGTTCACTCAGGTTCCTATACACTAACTTACACACAATTCCATAGCAGTGGGTGACAAATTTAAGTCCACCTCTCATTTTATTGGCTTCTCTTATGTCTTCTAAAAGACGTTTGCACAGAGTAAATGAGTACACAGTAGGATCTTCATAGAAAACAAGCTTGGTAGGATCTGATTTCTCGATCTTCAACACCCTCCAATGCTTTCTAGTCGAATCTCTTCCAATCAGATAAAAATTCTGATCCATGAAACCGAACAGAATAAGCAAGTGACTTGACACTTGACAGTGAACAACTTCATCTTTTGAAATGAAGCAGGTTAAAGTCATAGCAACATCAAACATTTTATGAACCACTATAATCTACTTCTTCAAGATCACGCAACCAAACCCACCACATATAACATTATAAATTACAACACACACAAAAAAGACTAATTCTCAACAAATTGTATGAAAAAAAAAAAAAAAAAAGAATTTAACAGAAGGGGTATGGCAAAAAAATTACGTACAAGAGAGGTCTCATAAAGGGAAAACTTCTCCAAGAAGTATGGAGAAGCAGAGTCTCGATCCCGCCGCCACCATCGCCACCAACAGAAACACTCTCAGACCACATTTCTTCCACCATTGTAATAATAAGAAAGCTCTGAAGAAATAAAGATCACCTCTTTTCCTCTTAACTCTTTCTTTTCCTCCTTTTTCTCACAACCTACAAAAGTCATATTAAAAAAAAAAGGGTTAAGATCATCTCTCAAATAAGATTGACAGAAATCAAACAAGGGTAAGAAAGTTGTAACGTGTTGATGAAGCTTAAGAGCATGATCTAGTGGAAGGAGAGAGAAGTTGGAGGTGAGGGATGAAAAGAGAAAGTGGTGATCAAATTCTTAGAGAAATATTTGAAATGGTATAGTAGTGGTGATATATTGATAAGAATGTGAGCAATTCAACCTTACTTAAAATATTACGCGGGGTTTTTCTTCTTCTTTTCCTTTTTAACATTCTCAATTAAAAGTTGAACGGTAATAGTCGGAAATCACATTATTGGTGGTCGAAGTAAAACCTCGTTTTCACCTTTCAATGCACCCAAAAGACATTTTCACCACGAGTTGTTGCATGGCATATGTCGTTGATTTTGTATACCGATAAAGTGAAGTACTACTCCGGAATGAGAATAATCTTAAGCAATCATGGATCTACAAAGAGAAAATGAATGTCACGTTGAATTGAAAAGGATACTAAATTTTGTTACCGAATAGTATCTTGTGTCTCGAAATGGGTGAATGACTATCTAATCAGAAAATTAAACGTATAACTAAAATAACTTTCGTATAATTCCAAATAGTCTGAAATCTGAAATCAAGTAAAAAAAAAAGATGTTTAAACAGAACATTTGCAGATCAGTCTATCTCAATTTCAGTAACAAAGCCAGCAATCATGGATGAAGACTTTAAATTGATCAACAAACCAAAAAAACAATCTTATGGGACAAGGAAGAAAAATAAAGGAATATGACCACTCTTTTTTTTTCTTTTATAAAATAAATAATTACAGGGATGTTCAAAAGCTATCTTCTACATTACCATGCTCGGAACTCTAAACATCAAATGGACTAAATTACAGCACCAATCTACATTCGTCTTACAAGTACTCTATTTACGCTTTCGAGTATGCTGAATAACAGAACTAGGTAGCATATACAAGGCACTACATGTAAGTTTTTATATATTCACATTATGTACAGACTGACAGGAAAACAAACTGTTTGTATATGAGTACATCGCACAGATACAATCAAGTCAAATAATCAGCTACGGACTTCTGGACTTCACCCTTCACAGATATGAAACGCGCATCTGTTTCTCGCCAGTGCAGATAGATAGCCTGATGTCTTAGATTCCCTTGACTCCCTGAACAGCTGATACACCCACGGCTTTCTTCTGATAAAGTTTTCGTCTTTTGAAGCTGATAAGGTCTTTCCTTCAGTTCATTGCTGTTCCAGGAAGGTACGATGCTGGCATGATGAGTCCAGAGGCAGGAGAACATAGTGAATGGTGAATCCCCATCTATCAGGCACAAATTATCCGGCGAGATAAGAATGAACCTCTTTTCACTTTTCAGACTAGAGTTTCACAATCTGCTAGTCACAATCTTAACAATTAGAAAATAATCACATGGAAATTTTTGGGTTTCTCGGTCATGGATAATCGCAATGTAATGCCGGAGAGTCTTGAAAGAGACTTAGCCATATGCCGAGCTAACAGGGGAGCCTACAAACATCCACCTGCAGAAGGACAAAAACAGTGACCAAGATGTTTCGAGTTTGCACCATTTTGGCTAACTTAAATTACAATGTACTTACTCGTCATCAGACTGTTCCTCCTCAGAATGTTCAACGGATCCAGCCCAGCTCAGTGAATCAACTTTGTCAGCATAATTGTTGAGACCTCCATACCAATGTCTTTCAAATTCAGTCAGTAATCGCCCAGAAGAAACATATGAAGTACCCCTACAGCAACAAAAGGCATCAAACGGACACATGAGAAGGTGTACCGTCAAACAGAGGAGAAAAGAACTGTCGGTCAAAAATATTCACCACACAAGAATATACGATCACACAATATAAAAGCAAGGGTGATTTCATCCTATGCAGATGCAGCTACATCTCTACTCCGTATAACCTATCATGAATGATATACAATTTCCTTGTCCAAGAAACTATATCTTAAGCTAGTTCTCTTCGCAAGGCCTATAATAGATTTTGTTTCGCTTTCATGCACATCATTGACCCACAAGCTCAATAATCCAATTTATTAGCCACCAAAACCGATATGCTTTTTCTACAATATGGTGCTCCAAAACAGTACTAATCATTCATGCCAAAATATTTAAACAGATCAAGTTGAAGTCAACGTGATGATCTGCAAAACCAAAAAGTAGATTCTCACACTTGGCTAGATCCTGTAAATTTAAAAGCATTAACCTACACAAAAAGCTCGATCCATGAGAAGACAAGTCTAGCAGCATAGACAAGTTGATTATCGGTACAATGTTTTTTTTTGAGATTAGATTATCGGTACAATCTTATAGACAATATTAGATAATAATCACATAAGAGAGACGTCTATATTAGATTATTAGATATTAAAAAGCAAGAAAAATAAAAGAGCGGGGGGGCCCGTGGCCTGGGCTGGGAAAGCTTACTCTACCTCAAGAAAAAAAAAAAAAAAGCAATTACTCAACAAAAACAGGTTGTGGAACTTGAAGATCTCAGATAATGCAGATGCAGGACTAGAACAATAAATCAGAAATGTTCCTTCTTCCATGACAATTTCCAGAAGTCATAACTCGGATGAGTTCAGGACTATCAGATATAATCACGGAAATAGCAGACATGAAAGAATGCTCCTAACCTGGAATCTGATAAGTCACTACTGCTCGAAATTTCTGTCTTTTCGCCTGAAACTGATGAGAAGTTGTATAAAACTTCACTGTCTGATTGTGATTTCTTTAATCTTGACCTAGGAAATAGAAGTACAGAAATAAGGAACACTGAGCAAGGTAACCGATCATAGCAAATCGATACACAAGAGAAGTGAGAAATACTATAAATAAGATGGACTCATCAAATCATGTTCATCACAGGTTCCTCTAAACAACAACAATTTTAGCAGATGAAAGTATTTGACATAATAGCATACTTGCAGCAGGGCAACAAGGTGTTATTCGAGATCCTACAGGCTACAAAGCCACAAATTACATAAAACCTATACCGGGTTCAAATCCTCATACCCCCCCCCCCGGCGGCAGCATTAGCTGCTCCTGTGTACCCAAAAAAAAAAAGAAAACATAAAATCCATAAATCCATACTACTGGGGCTTATGAAAGTGCATCCGATCTGACTAGAGATATGAGGACCCAACCCCTGAGTTAAAAAGAAATTGAAGATACTTGGACTCGAGATATAGGGCACGCGGACGCGGATATGCTTTTACATTATGTGGATTGGTCAAAAGCAAATAGTTTCCAATGTTTGCCCACTGCCTAATCAATCTGTTGAGTGTTGATCATGGGTTTTCAATTAAAACTCTAACTGCACTTTCAGCATTTTCATGGAATGAACAAGTTTCCCAAGGAATTATCCCGCCATGCAGTGCTGGACAAAGGGTCAATATCGTATCCTGTCATCCTGTGTTAAATTGGGTCGGCACAAGATACGGCACCAAAGTGCAGTCTCCCAGGTATCATACCATTAAAGTATCTCATATAAACACGGTACCATCAACTGATTTATTGGCTTTTGGATCTGAAAGGACAGCACATGTACCTGGATAACGGTTTTTCGTATATAGATTTACGCCTTTGGCCATTGAACTTCCAGCCTACATTCTTATTCAGGCGAGCTAATTGATCAATTTCTGGTTTAAATTGTCCGAGGAATCTGCATATTTGAGAACGTGCATTAGAAATATTCTGTTTCCTTCCCTTTCAACATCAAAGACTTTTGCGAAAGTAAAGAAAAAGATCATCAGAAGAGTTACTTCTTTTGTTTCAAAGTTATTTTTCTTAAGTCTGCAGTTCTACAAAGAAACATTCCACAACTTCCCAGTAAATAAAAACTATAATTTGACCAAGTATATGGGTCTAAACATACATATCCATAATTTAACGTAGTACGAGACTTTCCGAATTGACTTACAAATCAAAAGCTTGCTGCTTGTCAGAATCCAAAAAGGAATTGTTAAAATGCCTCTGTATGCTCTTGAAGAGGTCCTGAAATATAGTTGCTGCTTTGCATTGGCCTCTAGTCTTGGAGAATATCTACTCATATGGTCAACACAAAAGAAAGGAGTGAAATTAGTTACTTAAAGAGCATTTTCACTTTTAAGGAAGGAAATATAGTTAAATCGTAAGTTGGAAATGATTGTTAACAAATCATATAGTAGTATATATATATGGAACCTAACAGCTCTTACGAGCCACGATGATCTCCTGCTTCTGTTTCAGTCAATGCCCAAATTATATGAACATCCAACAGCTGAAGACTAAAGAGAACAGCAGCGAAAATTCCGGCAATGTCAGCGATAACACGCCTGTAGTTTCATGTGGCTCCCAAATGAAAATCATTTGCAAGTGATGTAATAATTGTGTTACCCAGATGCTAATGGAAATGCATATAAAAAAACGTTTTAACCTTAGCTACCGCATCATTAAGATAATTTTCATGCCTACATCTCAGTATAATGTCCAGTCACATGATTAACTTCTGGTGTAGAATATTTCATAGAGAGAACATTCATGTGTTTATGACAGAATAATACCTTACTATGAGCAGCAGATCCACCATATTGTTGGGCAAGGGAATCACCTAGAGCCTCAAAAAGGCTCATTAGATCATGTGCTAATTTGCTGTTAAAGTCCAGTTCTGGGGATCCAGTCAACCCTAGAGCCATTAACTGATGGCCAAGAGCAACAAGGCTGTATACATACTGAGCGGCATTGGTGCGGTCTAAAGAATCCAGACAGTTGGTTCTCAAAATTCCTTTCTGAGTTGTATTAATGTTGTTATAGTCACTGCTCTCATGAGTCTGAGCGCAATTGGTATTAACCCTGCATCACATGTCATCCAATCAAGTGGGATGAGACGATGAGTAAGCCACTTACAACCAAGAAAAAAGGTAAAAACCATAAAAGTTTAAACCTTGTCAACTCATACCCAGTCGCACTTGTCCAACTTTTATGCCTCAATCCAGAAAAACCATGACAAGAGACATTGAACAAGAGGTACGAAAGATGACAAAAAACAGAACAAACCAAAACAGAAGCACGACAAAACGGGTTTGACTGAGGGTGTAGAAGTAAATGGGTCCATAATCAAACCGGACAACAAATTTCAAAGCTCAAAACAAAGCTCTTTTGTTTCCTCCCGAATGCCATATATTTACCTTGACATTTTACTACACACATCTCACACTCACTCGAAGCCTACAACCCACATCTAGATAATAATCAAAACCACATTCTAAGAGATGAACTCAGAAATTTTCTTTTGCAGCAACAAAATGAAGCTACCAAGAGCAATTTTTCTCATGACAAACAGAAACAAATGACATGCTATGAAATAATCGGCAAACATAAATACTTACCAAAGGGACGATAGGTCACTGGAGGCCTCAAAGTCCACGACGTCAGGAACTTGACTGGAATAGAATTCAGTTTGGCTTAGTGCACTCTCAGCCTCACCTTTAAGTATTGACATCACATCAGCATCTTTACTGCAAAATACGTGCTTTTCTCATAATAACTTAAAAACGTTCAAAGTGCATCATAAAAAGGTGGGAAAAAGGGTAATTAAGATTACGTCTTGAATGCCGCATCAAGGTCCAGGTTCCTCAACTCCAACGGATACTCTTCCTCAAAAGTCTTGTTAATACAATAAACAGCTTTATGAAATTCATTACAAATAAAAGCTTCTCGTTTATTCTTTCCACTTGACTGCAATACGAGAGCATTGATAAGGCTTGAGATATATAACCCTTGCATAGAAGTAGAATGTCGATATAATTCATACAAAGATATTACCTTAACCAAATTGAAGAGGATTATAGGGTCTCCATATCTCAAACGTAGATTTGAGAAATGAAGTTGTGTAGCCTCATAGCCAAGATTCCCCTCTGAAACTGTACATGTAATAAAATGATAAATGGAAATGATAAAACATGACACAAATAAGTCTGTATGGGTTTGATGAGCTTTGGAACATACATAGAATGTCGGGCTTTAGATTCCACATTGAATGTTTTTGGGACCAGAGTAGTGGTATTGAACCCCGGTTCTGTACAACAGAAGATATCTTGTAAGGTTTGCCATTGTGACTTTCTTGACAAACAATCTGCTCAATCTCAACGTCATTTGCTGCTTGACCCAATTCATTAACACCCCTTTTGTGATACCTTTTCCAGATTAGAAAAAGAAATTATTGAAAGAGGGAACTGCAAGCACAGTAAGCTCATAAAAAAGGGAAGCTAATCACAATATACAAGGTTCTGTATCTAATTAAGAGAAATAAGTGACAGTCAACAAATTTGTAGGTTTTATTTTTTGATAAAAGTGAGGCTATGGCTCCAAGTTTCCACAAGCCTTTAGATGATGAGAATATAACTTGCAAGTTGGAACAGGTGATTTTATAATGTACAAAGATGTGAAATTGTTTGCTAGTAACTGATATCACGAATAATCCGTTACCCGTGGTTGGCCTATTTCGATGTGTTTACATTATTCGGAGAGGTAAAAGCAAACTTTTGGGCAGTGTTAACAATGAACCAACCTGGTACCAGCAAACTGACATGACCGTCTTGCAATCAGTGTTAAAAGGAAATTCTTCCCTCCAGCTGATAGCTCCACCTGTATATGCAGTAATCAATGTTAGTAAGCAGCCTTGTGAGAGAAGCAATAAAGACATTCCTAAACTTCTCAGCTCAGGCTCCAATTTTGTTTTTAGATTCTCCCTTGAGGTATCAATCTCTAAACCAGACGAGAAGCTCATAATCACAGGCACTATGAAAATTTTCTTTTAAAAAGTGCAGGAATTCTAAAGGCTTCAAAGTCAAGAAACCCTATGACAAGCATCAACCATAATTTTTTTTGGCTGCAATGACAAAACAAATTTCAAACTTCTTCAGGAGGGCGGGGGGTCATTGATGTTATCAACTCACAAACATAATTCAGCATGGATACTGACATATTGTCTTGAATGACTGAAACTCAAATGGTTGTCGGCTTAAAGATTTAATTAAAAGTTGCTTCATCAAGAAATGAGGAAGTAAATGTGTACAAAAAGAACTCAAATTTATAAACTTCCTTCACCGAAATTTGACTTTCACTAGTAGAACTCAAGCATATCATATATGATTTGACTCTCTAGTACCTGTTTGAAAAAGCCATGCACTAAGGCAACTGTCCAAAGAGTATTCTTCAGATGGTTGCGGATACGTTGGGTTAAGTACTCGTTCCAGACGAACATTTTTCCAACGGAGGACGGTCTTACTTCCTTCTGGCTCAAATTCTTCTGTAAGCGGTGCATGATGGGGTAGGAGTAACTGAAGAAGAAGTCCTTCCTTATATCCACCAGCCATAAAAGCTTCTTATACCTATTTTATAAACAGAAACAATAAGGCTTAAGTGGACGGATTTACAAGTCGGCCATGCAGATAATGAGACAAGGACTAATCCGAACTAATCCAGGTGAAGACTAAATGATCATCAATCTCAAATTGGGTCTGGATGGAAACTGAAATTTTACAACATTCAAAGTGAAGTACCACAGCTACCAGAAATAAAGTTCTGCAACTGCAAACGGCAATTTGCAGGAAAGGCAGATATAAATTCAAAACCTCTATCCAAAAACAAACACAAACTATTTGATGTTTCAGCAAAATGTTGTGAATAGTTTTCATTTAATAAAAAAGCAGCAACTGCTGCCACCAACACATAGATTGATTTATGGTTAAGAATGACACCGAACTTCTACCTTCACTCTTTTGCATCTGCAGAATATTTCACTCCATCAATTTTTGGAATAAAAGTAAACGGAGTCAATGAAGAAATCTATATAACCTTTTAAGAATGGTTTGATAATTCGACATTCATATTTATATTATGATTGACAACTGAAGCACCAAGCCCAACAGATATCCGCGTTGAAGATTATCACCTGTTTTCTCTTTCAGAGTTGTCCATGTATGAGACATTAGAATGAGGAAGTGGTATCATCTTATATTCAGAGATTGAATATATCGAATGACCACAAATCTTCCCAATCTCCTTCCTCTTCGTTATCAGAAGAATATAATAAGGTCCCAAGAATTTGACAAACCCTGGATATCGAGCACAGAAAACAGAAATGTCAATTTAGGGATCCATAACCAAACTAAATGCACAGAACACAAATATTACCTATACGCTATATTAACTTACCTACTATACCATAGCAATCGGTAACAAATTTGCGTCCTCCCGATGGTCTGTTGACTTCATTTATGTCTTTCAACAAAAGTTTGCATTGCGGATATGAATATATAGTTGGATCCTCAAAAGTTACCACCTTCGAGGGCTCTGATCTACCAATTTTCAGCACTCTCCAACGTAGTCTTTCCTTATCTCTTCCAATCAAGTAAAAGTGCTGCTCCATGGAAAATGACAGATTACAATCAATGATTTGAAGGTTTAAAAAGAAAGAAAGAAGCAATAAAGTTGCTGATTTAAACACCAAGTGTATCGAACCAAAAAAATTATCATACAATTATAAAGAAGGGGCTAGCATAAATTTTCTACGCTTGCTCATATCTCTAAAGCACCAACGAAAAGCCATCAGATTTACACTGATCATGGAAATCAAAGCATGATGAGTGTGGAAATTAAAGAGTGGCGAAACCTTTTTTCAAATTCAATAGCACGTATTTCCTAATCACAGTCCTTAGCTTCAAGACCATCAACTTCAAGGGTAGCGAAATACCATGACAAGTACATCAACTCACCAAAAATTTCTTCAGATACTACATCTAACATCCTTAATCATATTATGCTCAAACTATTTTGACCACATCAGTACAACAAAACATCATCTGAAATCATACGACAGTTATAAACTGATACAAGGGGAGGTATAAATCCACGGCATGAATCAACTGATCCACACCCCTTGTGCATGTCATATACCCACGCGGGTTTATGACATGGAGGGGCATGAATCTGTTGAATCATGTCGTGGTGTTATCATTAAATCAATCTCAAATGAAGTCTAGATCCCTTTATTCAATCAATCTCTAACCAGAAATAAGTAAAACATAGTCCCCAAAAAAGGAATTAAAACTTTGGGAAGCATAATAAATCATGTTTTCCTAAATTTGCATAACCAAATTTCACACAACTCCAACTTCTCAACCAAAAAGACTTGGTCTTTATAATGAGCTTCAATCACATCAAAATTTAATCAAATAACAAACACCCAAATCTACCATTTCAATAATAAAATCTCAAATTTTGATCAAGAAAAAACACAATAAAGCATTAAAAAAAAATATATAATACTCGTAATATAAAGGGTTAAGAGAATTACAGAAGCTGTCTCAAAAAGGGTGAACTTGTCCAAATAATAAGGTCTACTCAAATCTATTTCTCCTCCTCCTCCTTCTCCACCTCCTGCTCCTCCTTCTTCCACCATTAAAGTCAGATTTACGCCGTCGCCGCCGCGGCCACCGTAGTCTTCAATCTCGGAGCTCATTTTCACCAAAGATGTCATCTTTCGCTTTCTCCCATTGATTTCACCTGAATACAACAAAACCCAACAAATTAAAATCACGAAATAAATAATAAAAACCAATCAAAACCCACTTCATAAATAATTAAATTAAAAATGGGTTCACAATAGAATTAAATTTTATTGCACAAATAAATAAAATTGAAATGGGGGTGTATGTCTTACAAAGGATAGTCAATGGATGATTTGGAGCATGATTTTGGGAGTTTTTGGAGAGAGAAATAGTTAGAGAGAGAAAGATAGGAGATAGATAGAGAGAGAAAGAGAGAGAGATGTTTATAAAAATTGAAATGGAGAGGTTTATATAGGTCGGATATGATGAGGAGGGAAAGGCACAAAACGAGTTGAAATCTTCCCAAATAGTAATCTTGCTACTTCTGAGTTTTGACCCTTCTCACAAGCTTCTCTCTATATTCCCCCACGTATACGGTATACACACATACAATTGCGAAGATAGTAAGGTTGGCGGGACGTTTAGGAGATCGACCTGCTTAAGTGTTGTTTCTAATTTGAAACCTCGATCTCTTCTTGTTTTGTGAGTCACTTAAGATATCAACGGCTTACATATGTAACAAAAAAAAGTAATGTGCATACTTAACGGGTGGTGATCTTTACACTCATCATGTTGATCTTTACACTCCTTGTGAGAAAGGTAAAGTTCCTCACCTTGAGATATGACTCACAAGAGGGAGTTCAAAAATCGCTCCCCCATACATACATTATTTGAGTTTCGATTAGTTTGGAACACATTGACATAAGAAACTAAATCTTGCCTGATTTAGTATTACTTGTCATTTCTATTTCTTTCTTATAATTGGCAAAATCAGATTGGTAGAACATGTGAAGTATAGAATCTACAAGAATTACTTTCATATTGTTAATCATTTTATATTTCTCGAAATAGACAAAATATATTCGGTATAACACGTGAAATCTAAATTCCATGGGAACTTTCAAGAAAGGGAGCTACTCATTCCTACGAGTATTCACTATTTAATCACCGTTTCGTTTGGTGCTTTTAACTGGCCGTATTGGGAGTTATTTTTAAACCAAATGAAAGATTCGTTTATTTTAAAATCAAATACAGAGTTGGTAAAACTCAAAATTAAAGATGCACTGATTTTTACAAAAAGTTAACGATTAATTTGGTTTAAAAGTAACTCTCAGTATGACTAGTAAAAGACAATGCAACAGACAAAAAGGGTAAAAAAATAATGAATAGGATGGAATATACTTATTCCTCCGTTTCGGTGTATTAGGAAAAACGACCAAGATTACCCAACTCTAATCTTTGCTTATCTTCGGCTTTACAAAAACCCAAGCATCATTGTAAGATACTCATGGAATAGACCTAACAAGTTTGATCGAGTGCAATTGTACAATACCTTACTCAACCTAAGAGTAGACTAGTAAGCTATGAATTTTTTTTTTAAAAAGACCAAAACTTAACAAGTCTTTAGATATTTCGGGAAATTTAAGAATGTCAAATTACATGCCGACCCAAACTCTTAGGGTCTATACCAAAGAATCAAAGATCGAGGGGCAATATGCAATTAGACTAAGATTCCTTACAAATTTGTCAAAAGACCAATTCGTGGGAGTCGGCAAATGATAATTAGAGAAAATACACGTGTGATTAACTATTTTTTTTTCCTAAATAAGTTATTGCCATCAAAATTCAACACTAATCCTATGAGGCTAAAAAAAGTCGGTCGATCAATTAGCCGGATAGAGTGTACATATCCTTCACTCCAACCACATTTAAACATTCCTTAATGAGATGGACGTATTACAATGGAATTTCGAATGGATAATGTTTTTATCACTGGAAATATAGTTCACCAAATGTAATAAGTCCATCTCATAAAGGAAATTCCAGTGACAAAAACATATTTCGAAGTGACATTATTGGAATAAGTCCATTGGAATTTCCATAACATATTAGTGAAGTAATCGTATGATGATTTTATGTGAGAGTATAGTGACTAGTACACATTTACCCAACCGAAAATAATCCAAGTTTAGAACATAAGGCGATATGATAAATTACAGAGTATAGCACCGAGACGCAAGATGACAGTTCGGATATGATATGAAGTAGTAGAACACTACCTACGAGATACGGAGTATATGATTAATTTAGTATCTTTTAGTTGAAAGTTTTTTCTAAAACCCCATTTGTTTAAAAAAATAATTTTGGTGCATTACTTTGAAAATGATTGGAAAAGAAGATGACGTGACTAGTTGGTCGTAATTTTGGTTAAATGAATTAGGGGTTAAAAAATGACACTAAACACCAAATTAGCTACAAAGACCAACTTTTTTCTACCTATTTGTCATTTGGCCCCTACTTGTTTACCAATCTGCCATTATTATTATTATTATTATTATTATTATTATTATTATTATTATTATTATTATTATTATTAGTTTAGTGCTTGCGGATTGCCGTATGCATGATGCTTAGGTCCCCTAGGAAAGAAAGCTTGATACCATGATAAATCGTAATTGGGGTAGAGAATGATAGTAGTTGTTGTTGAGTTCTTATCGATCTGATCTCTGAATATATCGGTATTTATTTACGGTATTACAAAACTACTTGGACCCTAAGTCGTCGGAGATATTCTCTGTAATACTTTAACAGAGAGTATAAGTCGGTCATAATTAATTTGGGATTCGGCTTGGCATCTGCTAATAGTGCTAAAGTTCAGGTCCTGGCCGTGGCTTCAAGCTCCCTCCCCTAAAACATATTGGCAATATTCTTCTACTCGCGCGATCTGTGCCGCCATACAATCACTAGTCAATTCTGACTTTCCTTAATTATATCATGTTGTATTTACTTTAGTAAATTTACCATATACTACTTGCTAAACTACTATAAATAAATATATACAAAGCTTAATTAGATTAGATTGCCATCTCTAGCTTAGCTTGTGAGTCTTGCTTTTGTTCTTCTTCATATTATTTCTCCTTTTATTTTCTTGGTTTAATTAATATCTTGGGTGATCGATCATAATGCTTAACGCAACGATAAAGAAACGTTGGTGGCACTTTACGAGGCTTTGAAGCCGGCCGCCGTGTGCTGTGGTGATTTTTTACGATAGTCTTAGCTTGAGGTTGGCTTACGTAGCTAATCATGTAGAAGAAGAAGAGGAGGGTTGTTTTGTATGGTGTGCTATGCTCCCGAAGGCGAGTTTTATCGACTACACCTTTGATGAATCCGACAATACTCCTCCTCTCCGGCTGGACCCGGCTAAGTATTCAGTTTATTTGACGTCGTCAAAGGTTACGAAGAAGAAGAAGTGAGAATCTGCTTAGTCCAAGAAGTCTTAGCCATTGCTACATCGACGTGCCAAAATTATACCGAGCTAGAAGGAGTAAATTTCGAGAGGACGTCGTTTTATGGTTCGATGCTTCGTGCTACGGTCCAACCAACCGTAACCAATGATCTTGAGTGTAATATTTCGCGGCAGAAATTGGTCGACCTAATTACCGCTGCGGGGTTATGCGGTAAGGTTGAAGTTGATGTTAGTCACTCGAGATACCAGACTCGTTTCACAGTTGCTAACGTTACTGAGGTGTCGTTTGGATACACTCGGGAACTCAAAATTCCCATGAACTTGCAAATCCTAGAAATTAATAAAGTATGAGAATTGGAGGAATTTGTTTGGATGAACAAGGGAATTCAATTCCCATGGGAATTTCTACTTACCTAACCCCCCTAGGTAATTAAATTCCTACACTTTGGAGGAATTAGAAATGCCTAGGAATTTCTAATTCCTACACTTAATGGTAACCAAACAACTCATGTTAACACAATTCCTAGGAAAATACAATTCCTATAGATTTTGAGGGTATCCAAACGACCCCTAAGTTGGTGGTACATGGTAGCGGCGATAATGATCATCGCCAAAGCTCCCCAATAGTTGGATTATCATCATTCATTACCGATACATATGTATTGAAAGCGATTCAAGATGATGACGTTGAGGCCTCAATTGTTGTTTCGGGGGATGCAGCTTATTATTCGTATCTTGTGCTTCACTATAACGGGTTCAAAATGCAAGTACTCTACGTCGAACCTGGAAGTGGAGAAGACGACCCTCAAGAATGAAAAAACAGAAAGACGAGATAGAATTTAAAAAGGGAGGTGTTAAGTATTTGTTCATTCACTATAAAGGGAAGAGATTCGAATTCATTGAGATTATCACCTTCGTATTTGTATAGTATTGTCCCTATTGTTCGAGTAAGATTTAATCATTTCAACATGTCAAAATGCTAACAAACGTCAATGCCTTTGAGGAACTTTTGCTTGAAAAACTAATTTTTGAAAGCTTTTTGTAAAATGTTAATCCATGAACTTTTAGTAATCACTACTGGAACGAACGCCGATTGCTACGTAGTTAACAGTGAATTGCCAATGCATCATTATGCATGTAGTTAAGGCTTCTCCGGGATTTTGCTGAGAAACTACTCTGTACTTCAACATCGCAGTTATATGCGACGTTCTCAAGTCACAGACCAGTACAATATTAAGATCTAGTCTAGTATAGATATATCACATATCAGGTATCCTTCGACTTAGCAGCAACCACTTGATCAGAAAATCCTGTAACTTCAGATCGCTGCATCAGATTTATGACGTACAAATTTTGTTAGGGAGGGGGGGGGGGTGGCGGGGGTTGGCTGTCAGGGTGTGCCAGATCAGAAATTGACCCCTCTTCTGATGTGAAGTCGATGAAGCAGCTATAGCTTTCGCGTGTTCACTGTCACCAACTTCCTCAAAGTGAAATGCCGGAGCACATGAGAAAGTGAGAAACTGCAACAGTCAGCTCAGGACACAGAGTTACCCTAAAACAAGCATCAATAGTTAGTGTCAAATCAGGAAAAAGTTCAGTCCAATTCTAGGGACGATGATGTTACAGAATTGACATCACAACCATTTTATGCACCGGAAAGTTGTAGTCCTTCTCATCTGCGACCTGGGCTTCTCAGTCTGCAAGGCCCCGACAGTTCACCAAAGAAACAGAACCATGACAGGCACGGAAGGAAAACAAAATTGTGTTCAAGGAGGCAAAGGAGGACAGATAAGATTCATGCCACTACTTGGTATCAAGTCAATATAGTCAATCACATATAAGGTAGCAGTATCCTGTACTGGCAAATCAGGTAGGGGACCAGGAAGCACAAAACAACGACAAATTCAAAGGAAATGAAATTTAAAGAAGACTTATGATATCAAAATTGTGCTGAGACTAGCAAAATT